>PVKS010008831.1:0-66590 GCA_004027875.1 Aplodontia rufa
CAGTGAGAAAGTTGGTCTATTATCATGAGTTAAATCCAGATAAGGTGTAATGTTATACAACATAATCCTTTTTTAGAGATATTGTGGGAAGAGGAAGGGAGGGATAAGGGTGGGTAATTTGCGGGGGGGCACTCTTGGGGGTAATTGTAATATCCAGAATCTATACACATTTTTTATTATTTTGTTAAAAACTTGTATGGTTGTTCAAAAATAAAAATTTTTTAAATAAAAAAATAAAAAAAAATCAATGAAACAAAGAGCTGCTTTTTCAAAAAAAAATAAGTAGAATTGACAGACCCCTAGCTAATCTAACTTAAAGAAGAAGAGAATCAAAGCAAATCAACAAAATCACCAATGAAGAGGGAGTAATCACCACTGACTCCATTGAAATCAAATAGATATTCAGAGCATATTTTTAAAAACTATACTCCTCTAAATCTGGTAATGTGGATGACATGGACAAATTTCTAAACACATACAACATCTCCAAATTGACACAGTATGAAACTGAAATCCTAAACAGCCCAATAACAGGCACTGAAATTCACAAAGCAATTAAAAGTCTTCCAAAGAAAAAAAGCCCAGGACCTGATGGATTTCTTACTGAGTTTTATCACATCTTTGAAAAGCTAACACCTCTCCTTACTAAGCTATTCCAAGAAATTGAAAGAGGGAACTCTTCCAAGCACTTTTTATGAAGCAACCATAACTCTGATAACAAAGCCCAAAACAGATACGTCAAAAGAAGAAAACTACAGACAAAGATCTCTCATGAACATTGATGCAAAAATCCTTAATAATAAAATTCTCACAAACTGCATTCAAAAACACATTAAGAAGATAATTCATCACAATCAAGTGGGCTTTGTTTAATTTATGCAAGATTGGCTCAACACACGAAAACTAAGAAATGTGATTCATCACTTAAACAGAATTAAGGGCAAAAACCATATGATCATCTCAATAGATGCAGAAAAAGCCTTCAGTGAAATCCAGCACCCATTCATGCTCAAAACTCTAGAGAAAATAGGGATCAAAACAAGGCACTGGAGCGGTGGTTCAGCGGTTAGGGCACTTGCCTTGCATGCGCAAGTACGGGAGTTCAAACCCCAGCACCATGTACAGCACCATGAAGTCTCGGAGCAACAAAACCCATGTGGAAAACTAAATAAACATTGATTCTCTCTCTCTCTCTCTCTCTCTCTCTCTCCTCTCTCTCTTTCTATGTCCCCTCTTTCTTTAAAAAAAAAAAAAAGAAAGAAAAATTATGTAAAGGCCATATATGCCAAACTCTCAGCTAGAATAATACTAAATGGAGAAAAGTTGAAAGCATTTCCACTAAACTCAGGAATAAGACAAGCCTGACCGCTTTCACCACTTTTATTCATTATCATCCTCAGGACCTTGGCTGGAGCAGTCAGGAAAAAGAAGGAAATCAAACAGGTAAAAATAGAAAGGGAGGAAGTCAAACTATCCCTTTTTGCTGATGACATGATCTGGAAGATCTAAAAACCTCCACCATAAAACTGCTAGAGTTAATAAACAGATCTGGCAAAAAAGGAAACTACAAGATCAACACCCATAAATCAATAGCTTTCCTATATGCTAACAATATTAGGGCAGAAGAAGAAATCAGGAAATCGGTCCCATTCACAATATCCTCTAAAATAATAAAATACTTGGGAATTAATCTAACAAGAGAAGTAAAATACTTCTACAATGAAAATTATCAAACACTGAAATCAGAAATTGAAGTTCGTTGGGCAGAATTAATATAATTAAAATGTCCATTTTGCCAAAAGCACTATACAGATTCCATGCAATCCCCACCAAGATTCCAATGATATTCTTTACAGATATAGAAAAAGCAATTCTCAAATTCATTTGGAACAAGAAGAAACCCAGAATAGCCAAAACATTACTAAGCAAGAAAGATGAAACAGGTAGTTTTACAATACCAGGTCTAAAATTATATTATAGAGCTGTAGTATTAAAAACAGCATGGTACTGGTATCAAAATAGGAATGAAGACCAATGGAATAGAATAGAAGACTCTGAGACAAACCCACAAATTTCTAAACATCTGATCTTTGACAAAGGGGTTCAAAATATAACATGGAGGAGAGACAGCCTATTCAACAAATGGTGCTGGACAAACTGGATATACACTTGCAGAAAATTGAAATTAGATCCTTATCCCCCACCTTGTCCAAAAATAAAATCTAAATGGATCAAGGAATTAGGAATTAAAACAGGTTCCATACAATTGCTAGAAGAAAAATTAGGACCAACACTCCAGTATATGAGAGTTGGCAACGACTTCCTTAACAAGGCTCCTACAGACAAAAATCAATAAGTGGTATGCCATTAAACTAAAAGTTTCTGCACAGCCAAGCATCAGTCAAAACAGTCAAGAGACAATCTGCAGAATGGGAGAGTATCGTAACCTGTAAAATATCTGACAGGTGACTAATATCCAAAATTTAAAAATAATTCAAAAAACTCAATAACAAAAACACAAACAATCCAATCAATAAATGGGCCAGAGAGCTAAACAGATACTTCTCAACAGAGGAAATTAAGCAAGCCAATGAATACACGAGAAAGTGTTCTAAATCACTGGTACTCAGAGAAATGAAAATCAAAACTACTTTAAGATTCCACCTCACTCCAGTTAGACTGCCAAAGATGAAGAATACAAACAATAACAAATGCTGGAGGGGTTGTGTGGAGACAGGAACACTAGCACACTGTTGGCGGAATTGTAGACTGGTACAGCCATTCTGGAAAGCAGTGTGGAGAATCCTCAAAAAATTAGGGTTGGATCCACCACATGACCCAGCTATCCCTTTTCTGGGTATTTTCCAGTGGAGTTAGAATCAGCACATTACCGTAACACAGCAAAATCTATGTTCATAGCAGCTCAGTTTACAATAGCTAAATTATGGAACCAACCCAGATGCCCCTAACTAGATAAATGGATCCAAAAGATCTAGTAGATATATACAATGGAGTTCTACTCAGCTATTAGAAACAATAATATTGCATGCATTGAAGGTAAACGGATAGCAATGGAAAGAATCATGCTGAGTGAAGTTAGCCAAATTCAGAGAGTCAAGGGCCAAATATTTTCCCCTCATTTGTGGAGGTGGGAGCTAAATCCAGTCTTAAGAAAAGGTAGATAAACTCATGGATTAGAACCACAGAACAAAAATGCAATATGTTAATATTTATGAGATACAGTTGCAAGATACTGAATAAGATATTCGAACAAACTATATACTGCATGTCTTTACAAAAATGTAAATGTTTAATCCTATTGTCAAATACATTGAAGAATAATAAGGGTGATAAGAAGGAAGGAGAAGGGGAAATGTTGGAATTGAGATTTTAAAAAGTACATTACTAGCATTTATAAATATGTCACTGAATATACTATAGTCATGTATATAAAAAATGTTCTTCATAGGTATAAGAATCATGTCACTGTACTTGGGTATTTTAGAAAAATATAGAACACAGAAGTCAGGCAAGGGATTGGGGGACAGGAGAAGGGAGGTAGAGGGATACAGGGTAGGGGATGTTGACAGGATTGCATTGCTGTATTGTGTGCATCTATGAATGTGTGACAACAGACCCCATCATGATGCACAACTATAATGCACTAATAAAAAATAAATTTTAGAAAAAGAAAAAGAAAATGTGCTATATATACACAAGGGAATGTTTCTTAGCCATAAGGAAGAATGACTTTATGGCATTTGTCGGCAAAAGGATGGAACTTGAGACAATCATGCTAAGTTAAATAAGCCAGTCTCCAAAAGTCAAATGTTCTCTCTGATATCTGGAAACTAACCCAAAATAAGGAAAAAGGCAGAGGAATAGACAAAGAGGAGGGAAATGGAGGAAGGTGGAATGAAAAAGGGAAAGTTCATGGAAGGAATCAGACTCAACTTTCTCATGTTCTTATATGAACATATCATAGTGAATCTCATCAACATGTATATCTATGAGTCACTAAATTAAAAAAAAACTTTAGTAAATAAAAGAAATACCAATAGAGTAGAGAGAAGAGAATGGGATAGGGGGAGGGGAAATACTGGGTACTGAATTAGAATAATTTATACTGCATGCTTTTATGAAAATGTCAATGTTTATGCTATTGTCTAGTACATCTAACAAGTACAGTGGATAAGAGAAAGGGAGGGGAAGGGGAAATACTGGGAACTGAGTTAAAACAAGGTACACTCCAACATTTTATAAGTATGTCAATGTATATCCTATTGTCACACATGTAAAAAAATGGGATGGGTGGACAGGTGGGGAAGGGGAAAAACTGGAGACTAAATTAGAACAAGTTAAACTCCGTGCTTTTATAATTGTTCCATTATATAATTTTATGTCATATATGCCTAAAAAAGAACCAATAAATTTTTTAAAAAAGAGAAAATTTTAAAGCATATTTAAAAAAAACATGGGCCAGGTGCAGTGGAAAATCTATAATTCCAGCAACTTGGGAGGCTGAGGCAGGTGGATCACATGTTCAAAGCCAGCCCCAGCAACGTGGCAACTTGGCACTTAGCCCTAAGTGACTTAGCGAGACCCTATCTCAAAATAAAATATAAAAAATGGGCTGGGGATGTTACTCAGTGGTTAAGCACCCCTGTGTTAAATCCCCAGTCTCTGCCCCTCCTCAAAGAAAAACATAGGGGACTTTCCCTAAGACTGATCTCACCACTACTGCTTGCCTGATGGATGTAAAAACAAAAATCACTTTTTGCAGGACCCTTTACTGACTCATGAGAGGGTCAAACAGAAGCTGACCAGGCTTGGTTAACCCAGCCAAGATAGGGCTGGTCTCAACTGGCTAGAGTGCAGTATGTAAGGGCCCATCCTGGGGACCGATCACAAAGGCCCCAGTCCTGCCTCCACCCCCTGGGGACTCCTGTTCAAAGGATGCTCAGAGGCTTTCCATAAGACCTCCAGGGAGACACTCCACAGACCCATGGCCCCCTTAGAGAACTAGGGAAAAGAGAATGAGGGCAGGTCAGGTACATACCACCTAAGGCCCCTAAGGTGGGGCCAGACAGGTGCTGAGGTGGGAAAGAGTTGAGCCCTGATGCCAACCATAGCAGGGCAGGTCACTTAGCAGATTTCTCTCTGAGTGAGTCCCCAGTGGGTAAGAGCCATGGGCCCTGGAGCAGGCTTGCTGAGGGCCACATGGACCAGTATGCCCTGGGGCTGCTACTGCCAGTAAGAAGACCAGGGAAACCTCCCTCCAGGTGTTACCAGCTGGGTTCTTGTGCTCTCCATAAGCATCAGATAAAAGCACAACTATAATGGAAACAAGAAGGGAGACACAGCATTGACTTAAGGAGTGTCAAGCTGGCTCCCCAGACAAAGAACAGAGCTACTTTTTTTTCTGTGTAAGGATGGTGCGTGTGGACTACAGTCTAGAAATTTTAAATGGCCTTGAGTACATTTTCAAAGGTGCCTTTTTGCAAGTCCTGTGCAAGCACTTCAGCCTTGAGGGTGGAGTGGTCTGCTGGGGCCAGATGTTACATTTGTTCCTGTACAACTATCTTTGCCTTGTGATAAGGATGAGTGGCTACATCTGTTAAGAGAACATATAGATTTGAAGTGGAAGAAAATAAATGTAACAAGTTAAGGGTCCTAGGAATCTACTGTTTCTGTGACTCCTCAAGAGTTTCATTCTTTATGTTATTTTATCTTTGGAGAATCATAGCAAAGCTATCCTGGCTTTAATGATGCACCTGGTTTATGAGGAAATAAAACTGAGGATGAATGGATGAGTGGAGTTTACGGGGGCGGGGGGAGGAAAAATGCATACCATAGTTTTAACTAACAAGCTAAGAGTTAAGATCTCTGGAGTGCATGTTCCCTTTTGAGGATTTGGGGGAGGCCAACTATCTCACAGGAAGCCCATGCCACAAGTTAGGCAAGAAGTGCCTTTGACCCTGAGAGCAGGGACAGTTCAGGGCAGGCCCTGGGGAAATAAGACCCCTAAAATCCCCAGGTAGCACAAGACCCTCCTGCTTCTGGGCCTGACTATGAGTACTCAGGGCCTGCACCCTCTACCAGAAACACCACAGAGCAGGGCTCTACACCCCAGAGGCCAGGCAAGAAGCAGTTGCTCCAGCCTGTGGAATCTTTGGGGCAGGAAAGGGACCCCCGTGAGTCATGGAAGTCCCTGCAGTCTGATCCTGGAATGAATGATGAAGAAAGAGACCACCAGTGTTGGCAAGAAGGATGAGAAGGATCCAGCCTGAAAGGAGGGACCTGACACTGGTTTTTAAATGCTGAATTTTTTTTGTCTGTCACAGACTTGTTTATGTTAATTCTTCTTTTTAATATCATATTGGAATATTATTTCTCTTGGTTCCTGAGTTTTTTGCAACAAGGCTAGTACCTCGCTCACCTCCCACTAGTCTCTGAATGGGGCAGAAACCAGGTAAAGACAGGACATCAGGGCAGAGTGTGGTGTTTGTTTGCACAGGGTGCTGGCCATCCTCCACCTCCTCCTCCTCTTCCCCTCATTCTCTCCTTGTTGCACTGCCTCTGCACCCCTACTGTCTTTGGACAGTCCACACCAGGCAGGAGGCTTCTCTGGGGTCCCAGGTCACCAGACCCTCAGCCAAGGACCCTTGGCCAAACTTGTGTCCTGGCTTTCCCCTGAATACCCCTGGGGAGCCCAAGTCCCAGAACTGAAAGAGAAGGCTGGAGTTCCATGAGCACATTCTGTATTTTGTGGGGGTAAGGGTAGTGCTGGGGATTGAACTCAAGACTTGGCCCCTGCTTAGCACTGCTCTACCCCTGAGCTATACCCTCAGCCATCCTGTGATGGTCCAAAAGAAAGGGTGTTCTGCAAAGCCCTCCCTGAGAGGGGAGCAAGGGCTTGGATGATTCTCCAAGAAAATCAAAGATCCATGAAAAACGGCATGTGTACTCACTTATTTTTTCATAAGCATTTACTGGGATCAGGCCTGGGAACACAAAGAAGGTGGGCCTGAGCCAAAGGAGCCTCTCCAGGTGGGGACAGACCCGTGGCTATTTTAGGAGTAATAAAAGGAGAAGAGGGATGTTCCTCTGTGGGCAGATGTCCAAGCAGGTCTTGCTGGCTTGTGGGGAGGGTGCCCAGCAAGCTGTGAAGAGGGTATGGTGGGTGCCAAGGGTGGCAAGAAGCACATTGGGTGTGGTCAGCAGACCACAAAATTCCCAGGCCCTAGTCCTGCAGTCCAGGGGCAGACTTTTGAGGAATTTAAGTAGGGGACTATTTTTGTTGCAAAAAACATTGACTCTGGGTTGGCAGGTATGGGGCCAGATTTGAAGATAAAGACAGAGGAGATGTAGGTGGGTCCCAGGAGGAGGGGTCATGTTGAGGAAGGTGGTGATCTGGAGGAACCATAGCCAGCACCTGGGGATGGGGAGTAGGTGCAGGACCAAAAGGCAACCAGGAGCCAAAATTCCCATGAAATCCATGAACGAATTTACAGTGACAAAACCAAGGATGAATGGATACTCATGGACTGTCTATAGGCATTTAAATGTACAACCAAGTTAGCAAGAGGCAACAAGACATTAAAAGAAACTGTGTTTATCTAAAGTATATTATTCCCCTTCTAGGAATTTATCCTGGTTGGGGCAGGAAATAATCAAAACCATAACCAAAGACTTACAAACAATATGATTAGCTCAATGTTACTAATGATGGGGAAAAAGTGAAAATAACTCAAAGATCCATGAAAAAGGGTATGACAAAGCACCATGTGGCACATCCATCAGAAAACATCTTGCACAAACCTTCAAAATACGTTTCTGAAAATCAGAATCTGGCATAATACTCAACAAATTTTATTCTTATTATAATGAAAAATAAAGACAGCAGCATTATAAAAATGTTTCTGAAGCATTTCTAATAATACAAGAAAATTCATGTTTTCTTTTTTAGAGAGAGGGACAGTGAGATAGAGAGAGAGAGAGAAAATCAATTTTATTTTTTTAGTTTTGCATGTGGCTTTTATTGCTGGGTCACTTGGTTGTATACATGGTACTGGGGTTTGAACCTGCACACTTGTGCATGCCAGGCAAGCACCATAACCACTGAGTCACCACTCCAGCCCCAATATTTTCAAAAGATACAATGGTGTTCTCAATGTATACATGCTTGTGAAGGTTAATCTTGATTGTCAACTTGATGAGACTGAGAGACACCCAGGAAATTAACAAAACACAACTCTGAGTGTATCTTTGAGGGTATTTCTGGAGACAGTTGGCATGTAGGACAGAAAACCACAAGGCAGCACTGCAAGATAGGCTTGGGGCCCAGAAGGAACAAAAGAGGAGGAAGGTGCAAGTACAAACTGAATTCTTACACCACCTCTTTTGCTTACCGTCACCCATGGACATCAGACTCCAGCTTCTTCAGCCCTTCAATGCACATTCATGTCAATGACTCTCCAGGGAGCTTCCAGGTCTTCAGCCTCAGACTGTGACTGCATGCATCATTGGTACCTCTTACTCTGAGACTTCCAGCTTCTTAGACTGAGCAGTTCCTCTGGCTCTCCAGTGTGTGGATGGCCAATATGGGACTATCCAGTCTCTGATGGTGTAAGCCAACCTAATAAATCTCCTTTTATAATTGTGTGTATGTGTCTTTGCACACACATGTGTTCTGTTCCTTTAGAAAAATCCTGACTAATCCTTTCCTCCTCTCAGTACAGGGTCCCCTACTCCCTGAGTCCTTCCTGGATGGAGTTATCCATGCCTGGGACCTCCTGAGACACTTTCTCTCCTACCATGGTCAAGCCAGCCCCCATGTCCTCTTTTCCCTCAGCCTGGAAACCCTGCTCTGGGATTGATCCCTGGGATCCCCACTTCTCTACCTAGCTCAGCTCCTGCCCATCCCCAGTCCCTCCCCATCACTCTTGAGAACTGCATAGTCCATAGAGTTAAGGGGGCTGTTAGGTCACAAGTTCTTAAATTCAGAGCCCACCTTAATTCCTTACCCAATGGTAAATTCAGAGACAAAAGAGAAATAGGAAGAGGCTTGGAAGGAAACTATCACAAAAGGCCTGCCAAGAACTTTAGGACACTTGCCAAAGATGAACTCTTAACTCCCAGGAAACCAGTTCGAGAAAGGAAATAGGAGCCTCATAATTTCTATGAGGTTAAAAAACATCTTTTCTGGAGGTAACTGATATTTTTAACACTGAGATAGAGCATCTTGTACCACAATTAGAAATGGGGACATGTTTTACCAGAAGCTTCAGCATTGAGGGCACTTGGGCTCTGACACACACACAGGTAACCAACCAGTGGCCTCAGGATGTGGTGATTCTCTAAAATATGTGGCACAGAAAGCCACCTGCCATCTTCCTTTGGTGGGGAAGGCATTATTTATCAATTGTGAATGCCAACAGGAAAACTAGGTCCAGTATTGATACTTTCTCTGTGAGGCAGTGACTAGCAGGCTCTGGAACTTCAGCCACTCTCTGTTGAAGGAGTTGAGCCCCATTACCCAGCCCCATCTCAGCACCTCATGCAGTCTCTGGGCTTCAGCCCCTTTAGTGTACCATAGAAGGTAGAGGAAGTGGGGCCCAGGACCAAGGATCAGGCTTGTGTCCTCATGGGCAGGGGCTGTGGAGGAGCCACACAAGTGCCCAGGTGAGTTTCCCCCTCAGGTCCTGTTGGAGTTTCCTGTGGCTACTGAAACAGATCGCTGCAAATATAGTGGTTTAAACCAATATGGATTTATTCTTTCACAGGTCTGGAGATCAGAAATGTGAAATGTATTGTAGGGGGGTGCTAAAACCAAGATGTGAGCAGAGCTGGGCTCCTTCCAGATGCTCTGGGATAGAGTCCATTTCCTGGCCTTTCCAGGTCCTAGAGGACACCACATTCTTGGGCCACTGGACACCCCAGATTCCTGTCTCCTGGCCCTTTCCTCCAACTCCAAAGCCAGGAGTACAACATTTGCAAATCTCTTTCTGCCCCCTTCAATCTCTTCACTATATCTGTCCCTTTTTCTTTCATATTCTCTCTCTCTCTCTCTCTCTCTCTCTCTCTCTCTTTCTCTTTCTCTCCCCCTCTACTTTCATCCCTAAATCTCCTTCTCTCAGTCTAACTTTCCATCTCCCTCTTTCTCTGGTAAAGACTCTGCTTTGGGCCCACCTAGATAATCCAAGATCATCTCCAACCTCAACTTCTTAACATCATCCTCTCTGTAAAATTCCTCTGACCACACAACATAACACATTCACAGGTGGTGGGGTTAGGAAGCACTGCCCTTAGGAGCCCTCAATTCAGCTGACCTCAGCTCCATTCTCAGTTCCCTGGAGACTTCTTCCCTATTCCTCTCCCTCTCTGTGCCCTATACAGGCCCCAGTCTGTGCCTGGGGTCACTATTGAGGCCTCCCAGGCCAAGCTCAACTCTGACCTCCTCCCAAGTCTCCCATGGCCCATTCTCCAGGGGTCATAGAGAAAGGACTGTGATTTCAGGCACAGCTCTGAGGCATTTTCTTCCCATGGCCCCCAACAAGTCCTCACCAGGCCCTACTTCTTTATCACCAAGCCACCCTTAGGAAGGTTCTATGAGGATCCCTGTCCTATGATGGAGACACCATGGCCCAGAGACCTTGAAGACTTTATCTCTGATCAGATCTGCCATTCCTAAAAGCAGCTGTATCCAGTGTTGAAACATTATTGAGCTGAATTCCCCTCTACGTTACATTTATAAAATACAAGGACACTAGTTATTGGGCTCCGTACTCACAGATTTTGTGAGGCCAACACTAAGTACTGTCATCCCATTTCATAAGTAGAAAAACTAAAGCTGAAAGAAGTTAAATTCCAAAAAACAGAATGAGCTCCTAGATGTCCTGACATTCCAGCCCAGGACCTCCCATCTGAAGAACGGGGAACTGAGGCCAGGAGAAGAAGGGACCTGCCCATGCTCACCCAGGGGTACTCCTGTATGGAGGGTACCCCTTCCAGGCACCAGACATGCCAATGTGAAGGAAACTCTCTCCAACATTCCAAAGTCTAACCCCATGTCAGAGGTGCAAAAAGGAGCCCTAAAGAGCAATCATCAGGCAGAGTCAGGGGTAGAGACCCAGTGGCCATCCCTTCTCAGTGGGACCAGGAGGAAGAAGGGATGGCAGCAAAGGGCCTATGGGAGCCCAGAGTGGTGTTGTTCCCAAAGGAGATTGTACAGTGGAAAAAGGGGACAATCCCCATTCAGTTCAGCCCTCACCAGCCCTTAATTTTGGGCAATTCACTCCCCCTGCCTCTGTGGTCCTCAATTTCTTCCTCTAAAAGGAATGACAACAACAGTCTCTCTCCTGCAGGATGGGTTTAGAGATTGAGACAATGACTACAGTGTGCCTGGCCCATAGTACCAATTCCCAACCATAGCTATCAAACTCCTAGTTCCTGTCCAAACCTACCTCTGACATGCTGTGTGACCCTGAGCAAATAACTTCCCTTCTGTGAATCTGAGCCTTTCTGTTGCTGGGATCTATACATACAGATCTGAGAGAGTGCGTGAGACCCTATTGATGGTCACTATCCCCACAGTCAGGGCATAGGAAGATTTTATCCTTTCTGCCCCAGATAATACCTGGCCCCTTAGTTTCCAAGGCTGGACACCACAATCTGGTCTTCATTCCCAGCACCTCCAGCATTAGGGCTTGGTGCTCCCTACTCTGCCTGGATCTCAAAGCCTTTAAAAGTCCCAGCTACCCAGTCTGGCTGCCCCAGGAGCCAAAGAGGTCTGGGAGTACCACAGAGTCACTGGGTGAGCCTGGAAGGAGCCACACAGAAGAAACTGAGGCCTGGAAAGGTCATGCTCAGAGCCCTGCCCACCATATCTAGACCTAGTGCTCCCCACACATGCTGTTTCTGCATGTCCCTGGAACTAAGGGGATCCCCTCTCAGCCAGGTTCCAGCGCTATGACCTGTACACTGAGGCTCAGGATCAGTTACTCTGGGCTGAGAAACCTCCAGATCCATGAATGGGGCCAGAGAGTGGCCCTTCCCCCAGGCTTTCCAGCCTCAGGTTCCCCTCTAGTCACACAAGCACAGTACTTACTACCTGCCTTCCTCCCTCTGGACCTATGAGGCTGAAGTACATTTAATGCTAAATTTCCCAGCCCAGATTATTGATCATGAGTGACATGCAGAGTATAAAAGGAGCCATCCTCCTCTAGCACCCCTACTTCTGCTTAAGGAAGAGTGATCTCTACACCCCAGACCCTGGCCCTACGCACAAAGTCCCCTCATCTTAGCAGAGGTCCCCCAGTCCATGCCTGGGAGAATTATATGGAACTGTAGGGAACTCATTCAAGGAGTGGGACAGCCAAAAATGGTCAGAATCCATCCACACAGCTATAATTCACCTGTGTCACCTGATTACTGTCTTCCATTCACATAAAAGTGACCCAGCTTCATTTCTGGCCAAAGTATCCAAGACCTTCTGCACATGTGTCTACCTTATACACATTCACACACACACTCATCCACACTCCTTCACACTCACATCCACAGACACACAACTCCAAAGTTCCAATTGAAAGTGTCTTCTAGAAGCCACTGTTGTCCCCATGCTGAAATGTCTCTGTCATATCACTAATAACCTTCAGGAGTGTGATGGAAAATCCTGGGATGCATGAGTCTGGAAAGATAATCGTTTCCTTCCACCTGGGAGAGATGTGACCTCTCCAAGGCCACACAGCAGGCAAGTGGTAGGGCCTGGTCCCCCACTCCTTGGGTCAGTGTTCTCATCCTCTCCCACCTGGCCTGTATACATGGATTCCACCTAATTCCAGCTCCCATGGCTCTACCAGAGCCCAATGCTGTGCCTTCTCTCAAGGCCGGGGGGGTGGGGGGACTGAGGCAGAGGATCTTCAGGGCTTTTTACCCCCCAGTTCCCAGTACAGGATGTATGGACCCAAAAGGATGGAATAAGTCACTTTGAAGAAAGAAATTTCCAGACCAAGACTTTCCATAAAGATGTGTGAGTTTTTCCATTTAAGTCTTGAACATCTTTCTAGATTACTCCAGAAGTGATTTATATGTTTAATCTTACTATAAATGGTATCCATTTTAAACAGGAATTTTGTTCGTTCTACAAATACAGACATATATAGCTACACACACAAATCCAGTAAATGTACTACATTTTTTTATTTATTCTCTTAGACAATCTGTGAATTCTTTGGGATTTGCAACATATATAAAACATCATCCATTGCAATTAAATTAAAAAGCTTCTGCACAGCTAAAGATCTAGTCAAGAGCATCAAGAGAGAACCTACAGAATGGGAGAAAATTTTTGCCTGCTACACCTCGGACAGAGGGCTAATATCCAGAATATATAGGGAACTAAAGAAACTAAAGTCCAAACTCACAAATAATCCAATGGATAAATGGGCTAAAGATCTCAAAAGGAACTTCTCTCCAGTGAAAGTCCAGAAAGCCCATAAATATATGAAAAAATGCTCTACATCATTAGCTATAAGGGAAATGCAAATCAAAACTTCAATGAGATACCACCTCACTCCTGTTAGAGTGGCAAAAATGAAGAATACAAACAACAACAGATGCTGGAGGGGCTGTGGGAAAAGACGAACACTGTTACATTGGCTTGTGGGACTGCAAACTGGTTCAGCCACTATGGAAAGCTGTATGGAGAATCCTCAAAAAATTGAGGATGGAACCACCTTACGACCCAGCTATCCCACTCCTGGGAATATTCCCAAAAGACTTAGAATCAGCATATTATAGCAATGTGGCTTCATTAATGTTTATAGCAGCTCAATTTACTATAACTAGATTATGGAACCAACCCAGATGCCCCTCACTTGACAAGTGGATACAAAAGCTTTGGTACATATATACTATGGAATACTACTCGGCCATTAGAGAGGACAATATTATGGCTTTTGAAATCAAATGGATGGAGATGGACAGAATTATGCTTAGTGAAGTCTCCCAAGCTCTGAGACTCAAGGGCCGAATGGTTTCTCTCATCTGTTGATGCTAGCATATATGGGGAAGCAGTAGGGCAGTCGGCTAACCTAACAAAACTGCAAATTGAATGACTTTCAGAGTAATAGGGGGATAGCTCTCTAGGATACTTGGAGGTATAGGGAGTGGGTGGGGAGGGGGGAAGGTATATGAAGAACTCATAGGAGTCTGGGGATTGGGAAGATGGGGGAACCATCCCAGAAGCCGATGTCATTCCTCCACGAGCTACCCATTTAATACATGAGTTCTTCTGGGGGAAACTGCAACAGGTGAAACCCAAGGTGGTTTATCTATGCTTTGGCATTACCCCTGGATAACAAAGTTTATATACATTGATTGCTACTGTTTTGATAATATTCCCCCTCAACTGTATCTCTATATACTTCTAATAAAAATAAATAAATAAATAAAACATCATCCATGAATTGTGACAATTTTGTTGCTATTCTCCCAATTCTTGGATCTTTCTTTCCTTTGCCTTACACCATACCCCCAGGCTGGTACCCCACTATCACATGCAACAACTAATGGGCAATCTCCTCCTATTACCAGTCACAAATGAATGTGTTTAAACATTTCACAATTAGACAAAATGCCTGCTTTAAGTTTCTTTAAAGATATCCTCATCTCATTAAGTATTCTTCTGTTCTTTGTTTACGAAGATTTTTATAAATAATTCATTGGATTTTATTCAATGTTTTTCTACATATTTGTGTATGCCAATTTTTCTTTTATCTCTTTTTTATTCTTTTAAAGTAAAAAATTACTGTTTATATTTCTTTTTTATTAAGAAGTTCAGTGATTGTGCAATCATAAATGCATATAAAGTAGCAATATGACATGCATCTGTTCTTAAACCAGAATTCCCCCATATCACCCACATTCCAGTCTCTTGATTCTTCTATATTTCACCCCTACAAATGATATAAATGCTAAGATTGTGAATTTTCTAGACTCAAATGATTGCGTAAGTATTATTTTGATTCTTGGGGGGTGGGTGTAAAAAGTATGTTACATTGTTGATTGTCTCCCTTGAGCCCTCCCTATCCTCCTTCTCTGTCCCCTCTCCTAAGCCTTTCCCCCACCCACATATCTATGTTTGCCCTAGACTATGTGTTCCTGCACCTTTGCTGAGTCTAATACATGAGTTTGACAACCTTTCACCCAAGCCTGGGTTTAGTTCCAGCCTCCACAAATGAGTGAAAACATTCGGCCCTTGACTCTCTGGGTTTGGCTAACTTCGCTCAGCATGATTTCTTCAATTGCCATCTATTTACCTTCATGTGTCACTGTAATGTGCTGATGTTAACTGCTTTGGGAAAATACCCCGAAGAGGGATAGCTGGATTATATGGTGGATCCAATCTTAATTTTTTGAGGATTCTCCATACTAGTTTCCAGAGCAGTTGAACCAGTCTGCAGTTCCACCAAGAGTGTGCTAGTGTTCCTATTTCCCTGCAACTACTCCAGAATCTGTTATTGTGTATATTCTTCATCATTGCCAATCTGAATGGAATGAGGTGAAATCTTAATGTAGTTTTGATTTGCATTTCTCTGATTGCTAGTGATTTAGAACATTTTCTCATGTATTCATTGGCTACCTCAATTTCCTCTATTGAGAAGTTTCTATTTACCTCTTTGACCCATTTATTGATTGGATTGTTTGTGGCTTTGGTATTATGTGTTTTGAGTTCTTTGTAAATTCTGGATATTAATCTGGATATTATCTCCCATTCTGTAGGTTGTCTCTTGACAATGTTGACTAATTCCTTGGCTGAGCAAAAGTTTTCTCAGTTTAATGGCATCCCACTCATTGATTTTTAACTTTAATTCTTTCACTTTAGGAGTCTTGTTGAGAAAATCTTTCACTACTTCCAAATGCTGGAGTGTTGATCCTAATTTTTCTTCTAGCAGTTGTATCATAGTTGCATGAATTCCTAGTTCCTAGTTCCTTCATCCATTTTGATTTGATTTTTCTGCAAGATGAGAAATAAGGATCTAATTTAAACTTGCTACAAGTGGCTGTCCAGTTTGTCCAGCACCATTTGTTGAATAGGCCTTTCATTCCTCCTCATCATATTTTGACTCCTTTGCCAAAGATCAGATGTTTAAAGATTTGTGGGTTTGTCTCAGAGTCTTCTATTATTCCATTGTTCTTCAATCCTATTTTGATAGCAGTACCATGCTGTTTTTGTTACAATAGCTGTATAGTATAGTTTTAGATCTGGTATTGAGAATCCACCTATTCAGTCTTTCCTCATTAGTAATGTTTTGGCTATTCTAGATTTCTTTTTGTTCCAAATTAATTTGAGAATTTCATTTTCTGTATCTGTAAAGAATGACATTGGTATCTTGATGGGGACTGCATAAATCATAAAGTGCTTTTGGCAGAATGGCCATTTTAGTTATGTTAATTCTCCCTAACCAAGAGCATGGAATATCTTTCCATATTCTCAGCTATTCTTCTATTTCTTTCTTCAATGTTCGATAATTTTTGTTGTAGAGATCTTTTACTTCCCTTCTTAGATTAATTCCCACATATTTTATTCTTTTTGAGGATATTGTTAATGGGACTAATTTCCTTATATCTTCTTCTGCCCTATTATTGTTAGTGTATATGAAAGCTATTGATTTATATGTATTGATCTTTTAGACTACCACTTTGCTAAATCTGTTTATAAGTTCTAGCAGTTTTCTGGTACAGGTTTTTGGATCGTCTACATATAGGATCATGTCTTCAGTAAAAAGAGATAATTTAACATCCTCTCTTCCTATTCTTATCCCTTTCATTTCCTTCTCTTGCCTAATTGCTCTGGCTAGGGTCTCAAGACCCAAGGTGGACAGCCTTGTCTTATTTCCAAGTTTAGAGAAATGCTTTCAGCTTTTCTCCATTTAGTATTATACTAGCTGAGGGTTTGGCATATACAGCCTGTACATAGTAAGTTCCTTTGATCCCTATTTTCTCCAGAGTTTTGAGCATAAATGGTGCTGTATTTTATCAAAGGTCTTTTCTGCATCGTATGGGTTTTGTCCTTAATTCTGTTTAAGCAATGAATCACATTTATTGATTTGCATATGTTGAGCCAGGCTTGCACACCTAGAATGAAGCCCACTCAATCATGGTGAATTACCTTCTTGATGAGTTTTTTAATGCAGTTTGCTAGAATCAGGGATATTAGTCTGTAGTTTTCTTTTTATGATATGTCTTTGTTGGTTTTGGTATCAGAAATACCTCATAAAAAGTGCTTGGGAGAGTTCCCTCCTTTTCAATTCTTGGAATAACTTAATAAGGAGAGGTGCTAGCTCCTCCATATAGGTGTGGTGAAACTCAGCAGGGAATCCATCCGGTCCTGGGCTTTTTTTCTTTGGAAGGCTTTTAATGGTTATACGAATTTCAATGTCTATTATTGGGCTGTTTAGGATTTCACTATTATCCTGCATCTATTTGGAGATATTGTGTGTGTCTAGAAATTTGTCTGTGTCTTATAGATTATCTTATTTAGAGGAGTATTTCATAATATGTTCTGATAATTCATTGGATTTCTGTGGGGTCAGTGGTGATCACTTCTTTTTCATTGGTGATGTTGTTGATTTCCTTCAATTCCTTTCATCTTTCAGTGAGATTGGCTAGGGGTCTTTCAATTTTATTTTTTTGTTGTTTTGTTTTTGAAGAATCATCCTTTTGTTTTATTGACTCTTTTTATTGTGGGATTTTTTTTCTCAATTTCATTAATTTTAGCTCTGATCTTGATTAGTTCCTGTCTTCTGTGGGCTTTGGAATTAGATTGTTCTTCCTTTTGTAGAGATTTAAGGTGGAGCATAAGCTTATTTGAGATATCTCCTAGGTTTTTTTATTTGATAAAGAGTTTTATGATCTTTTAAATTATTTTTCCGGCTTTTCTGTAATCACACTTCAAATTTAAACATTGATTTCAAGTGTACTTAAAGATAAATGTTATTCATATCATCAGGGTATTTTGGAATTCACTTCAGAATATATTTTCTTTGGTTATCATTTAATTAAGTATCAGAAAAAGCCTTAATTTCTTTTAAATGATTATTCAATTAGGAATGATTAATTAAGAAACTAGTGTTATCTCCTGGTTTTTTTTTTTTTAAAGAAAGAGGTACAGTGAGAGAGAGAGAGAGAGAGAGAGAAACAATTTTTATTTAGTTTTTCACATGGCCTTCGTTGCTCCGAGACTTAGTTGTGTACGTGGTGCTGGGGTTTGAACTCATGTACTAGCACATGCTGGGCAGGCGCTGTAACCACCGAGCCACCGCTCCAGCCCCTATCTCCTGGTTTTTAATGAAGGCTCTCAGTACTATAAAATATCACCTTAAGAATCATTTCATGCTGTCCCAGAGGTTTCGATGTGTTTTGTCTTCATTCTCATTTGTTTCCAAGAATTTCTTGATGTCTGCTCTCATGTCTTCTTGGATTCATTCTTCATTTAATAGGTGTTATTCAATCTGCATGGATATGTGTGTTTTCTATTATAATTTTTGCTGTTAATTGCTCAGGTCATGGCATCATGGTCTGACAGGTTACATGGAATATTATCTACTTTTTTATATTTGCTGAGATTTCCTTTGTGAACTAGAATATGATCTATTTCAGAGGATACATGTACTGCAGAGGAAAAGATAAACTCAGCCAATTTAGGATAGAATATTCTTTAGATGTCTGTTAAGTTCATTTGATTTATGGAATTTTTTAGACTGAAGGTTTCTTTCTTGTTTTTTTTCCTTTAATAATCTGTCTATTGGTGACAGAGGGGTGTTGAAGTCTCCCAGTATTATTGGGTTGAGGTCCACAAGTGGTTTTATGTCATGGAGTAATTTATCCACATTTGGGAGCACTGGTGTTTGGAGAGTATATATTTACTATGGTTATATCTTCCTGTTGTACTGTTTGTTCCCTTTACTATTATGTAGTGGCCTTCTTTATCTCTTCTGATTAGTTTATGCTTGAAATCAACTTTGTTGGATGTAAGTATTGCAACACCAGCTTATTTTCTTGGGCCATATGCATCATAGATTTTTTTGTCCGTCCTTTCACCCTCAATCTGTGCATATCATTGGCTGTAAGGTGGGTCTTTAGTAAGCAGCATATTGTTGGATTTTATTTTTTTATAGAATTTGCTAATCTATGTCTTTTGAGTGGTACATTGAGACCATTCACATTCAGTCTTAGAATAGTGATGTAGTTGTGATTCATCATCATTGTGTTTTTTAGGAAGTTTTGTGCTGTCTTGGTTGTCTATTGAGAGCATGTACCTTTATTGAATTTCCTGTTTGTGGGTTTTGAGGAGTGTTTACTTGTTCTCCTATCTGAAGTTTATCTCTGAAGATTCTTTGTAATGCTGGTTTTCTGTTCACAAATGCTGCAAGTTTGATTTTACCATGATAAGTTCTTATTTCTCCATCAAATTTGAATATGAGTTTTTCTGGGTATAGTATTCTTGGCTGCATATTGTGTTCATTCAGACACTGAAAGATCTCCTCCCAGGATATTCTGCTTCTGGAGTCTGAGCTGAAAAGTCAGATGTGATACTTATTGGTTTGCCTCTGAACGTGATTTGGTGGTTCTCCTTTGCATCTTTTAATATTCTTTCCTTTATTTCCCTATTGTATATTTTGAATATAATGTGTCTCAATGAGAGTGATTAGGCCCACTAGGTATCCTATAAGCTTCGTGGATGAGCATATCTCACTCTATTTTTATATGGGAAATTTTTTCTTTAGCTATTTCATTGAGAATGCTCTTTATACCCTTGGATTGCATTTTGATTTCTTCCTGTATCCCAATTACTCTTATATTGTTTCTTCTAATTTCATCCCATACATTTTGAAAATTCTATTGGAGTTCTGTGAGTTTTGTTTTTGTTTTTGTCTTTTGTCATCCATGCACACAAGCATACTCAGCCTATCCTTATTCTCAGAAGTTCTTTCTTCAAGAGCTGAGGTTCTGTTTTCTATAGAAGTTAGTCTATTAAATTCTTCCATGGTTCCTCTAATGTGATTGACTGCAGAATTTAGCTCTGTTACTTTCTTTTTCAGTATGTTTATTTTTTTGATATAGAGTTTTCTTTTATTATATATTTTTATTAAGAAATTTAGTTATTGTACAATCAAAAATGTTTCCAAAGAAAAATATGATATATTCTTAAAATTAGATTTACCCCCTAGAGCCCACCCTAATTTCCCACCCTTACTCCTCCCCTGCTCCCCTCTCCCCTCCTTCCCAATATATCTCTATGCATGCCTTAGTTTGTGTGTTACTACACCTTTGCTGGGTTTAATACATGAGAGCTGACCACCTTTCACACTGGCCAGGGTCTAGCTCCAGCCTCCACAGATGAGTGAAGACATTTGACCCTTGACTCTCTGGGTTAGGCTAACTTCACTCAACATGATTTCTTCTATCACCACCCATTCCAAGACTACAATATCATTGTTTCTAATTGCTGAGTAGAACTCCACGGTATGTATGTATGTATGTATGTATGTGTATGTATGTATGTGTGTGTATATATATATACATGTGTGTATATATACATACATATATACAAACGTATATATATATACATACATATATGTATGTAAATATATAAAACCACAGTTTTTGGATCCATTCATCTAGTGAGGAGCATATGGGTTGGTTTCACAATTTAGCTATTTTAAATTGAGCTGCTATAAACATAGATTTTGCTATGTCGCTGTAATGTGCTGATTCTAAATCTCTTGGAAAAATACCCAGGAGAGGGATAATTGGATCATATGGTGAGTTCATCCCTAATTTTTTGAGGATTCTCCACACTGCTTTCCAGAGAGGCTGTACCAGTCTGCAGTTCCAATTTTCAAGAGACTTCCTACAGAATGGGAGAGAATCATGGCCTATGATTCTTCTTACAGGGGACTCATATCCGGAATCTACAAAACCCTCAAAAATCTCAACCTCAAAAACACTAACAACCCAATCAATAAATGGGCCAAAGAGCTAAACTGAGGACACTGAACAAGCCAATGAATACATGAGAAAGTTCTCTAAATCACTAGTAATCAGAGATATGCAAATGAAAACTACATTAAGATTTCACCTCACACCAGTCAGATTAGCAAAAATGAAGAAAATAAACAATAATAGATGCTGGAGGGGTTGTTGAGAGATAGGAACACTAGCATACTTTTGGTGGAACTGCAGACTGATCTGATATAGAGTATTTTTATCTCTTGAGTTTTCTCACTTAGTCCCTTCATTAAATCTTCCTTTAGTTCATTGTTCCTTTTAGTTATTAAATCATTGATCTTTGTTCTAGATTTTCATCCTGCTCCCTGACTGTGGGCTACTTGCTAGTTGTGAGTTCGAGTTGAACCTCTTCTACTTTGAGTTTTCATCTTTGAAAAGCTTCTTCTGGATCTTTGAATTGGGGTTCACTCTGCTGAAGCAAGACAAATCTCTGGGTTCTTCTTCCTTATAGGTCAGGGTAGGGTCAGATACCATCTCTCTGATGACCATCACCTTCTTCTAGAAAGCTGTTTCTGCCTGGAGCCTTGTTTTGTTGCAACTTTTGGATCTAGGTTCCACGACTCAGTCTTGACACCTGGTGGAGTTTCTGGGCAGCCCATTGTGTTGTTGAAGCCAAGCACTAGGGGTGCATCGCTGGGTCCTAGGGTCCCAGAGTTGTGGGGGTGAGCAGGAATGGAACCAACCTATGTGCTGCACTGGGACCTGGGCTCTTTGGTGATGGGATGAGCCCACTATATCTGAACATGGTAGGTGTGCATGATGGCTGGGTGTTGTCAGGGTGTGGGATCCTTGGGGGTGTTCTGCATGCCTGCTGAGGTGGGGCCAGAATCCTGTGCGTGCACGGATGCAGGGTGGGGTCCATGCATGGGCTTCTTCTTTGTCCTTAAATTGAACTGATTTCTTGGCCTGAGATTTCCATATGGTTGCTCCTCTTTGGGTTTTGCTGCTGGATTGGGAGTTTTATCCTATACTTTCTTGGGTTGGGGTATTGTCAGGAAAGTTGAGTTCAAAAGCTAAATCCCTAACCTGTGAACTATTAATGTCCCTTACGAGTTCCAGCTCCTCATGAGCTAATCATCAATGTGAACAACCAATGCATACAATAAACAGTATTAAATTGGTCATTTAGTACCAACAATATATATCACAACATTAAATTCCACCTATGAAATAAACATAGTGTTAGCCATTATTTTTGGCGACAATAGTATTCAACTATTACTTATGTCAGGCTTCAAAGCACACAATACTTATTGAGTTTGGCATTCACAGTGTTAATGGTTACACAGCATTAATGATGGGAGGTCATTAGATCTCCCACTACTTAGAAGCTTGAGAGAGAAGGGAATGTAAGAGGAGGTTAGAGAGGAGGTTGTAATATCCAAGCATGAACAGAGAAAAAGTAGAGAAGGTGAAAGATTTTCTGGGAGGGAAAAAAAAATGAACAAAAACTGGAGGGAGAAGAGACAGAGGTACCAAAGCAGAGGAATGGTGAAAGAGATATTAATAGAATGTGGGTGATATCATAAGAAGGGTTAGAAGCAAGTACAGGAAAATTTTGCAACTGGGGCATAATACAATTCAAATACTAAATGTACTGATCAAAATCCCAACACTCAGCAGGACAAGGATAAACACTGACAATGAATAAAATGCTCAGGAATGAAGGGAGTATAGAGAGAAGAAAGAAAAGGGAAAAAGAAGGAAAAAAACTGAAAGAAAAAACCCAAGACAAAACAAAAAAAAAAAAAACAAAACAAAAAAACCCAGCTAGTATGTTTATATGTCCATGAACCAATCAACTTCTCCAGATGGCAGATAAATACATGTCAAAAACAGGAGAAAACATTAGATTCTTTTGAAAAATTGGAACTATGTTCACTGAGGATATCCCTCTCTACATTGAGACCAGATGTTCACTGTCCACCTGAATTTTGTTAGCAAGGTTTCTCAGTTTGGATTATGTGATCTCAAGTAGAGGACTGGGTGTATAGCTCAGCCTCCTGGGCTTTCTGGGTGGAGACTTCCCTGAAGAGATCAGATTAATGACTACCCCAGGAGCTAGGCTTTGCTAGCCTCCCTGGGGATCTGAAACTCAAGAGATGTCCAGTTATTAGGGCAGGGAGTCAAATACCAATCAATGCTCCTTCTGCAAGTTACACTCAGTCCCTCCAGGATTTCTGAGCTCAGACAGTGGTCTCTTTTTAGTGCTCCTGACCTACCTTAGCTTATCACATAAGCCTTCTGGCTGGGGATGGGGGTAGACAGGGCTGAGCAAGGCTCCCTTGCACTCCTCTAACCTGAATCCCCCTGAGCTAAGTGAAGACTGGGCCTTTCCCATGCCTCCTATTCTGTGTTCAGCCTCTGAACCATGAATGGCTCCTGCTGGAATTGTGGAGTAGCCTGCTCTGAACTGCTCTCTCCTGCCAGATAGTCTGTTCAAAAAGACTCCTGATTCTCCTACCTTCAGGCAGCTAAGAAACACTGTTCTCCTTTTACACAGTCAAGGTGCAGTAGGGGTGTCTCTAATTGAGCCCAATGCATGGATTCGTATAGAACTCAGCTTCTCTGCAGCAGATAGGATTGCACATTATGGTTCAGCTCCTCCCCCACTCCCATGCTGATTGGGAGCAATGGTGGTCACAGCTGCTGTGTCCCAGCTGGGACAGATGCACTCCCTCTTTTCCACTTGCTGCACCCAAACTTCTGATCCTCCAAGTATCTCCCCTAACTAGACTGTGTTCCAGTCATGATTTTCCCCTAAATGCATCTCACTAAAATGGAACTATCCTGGAGTTTTTTCATCTGGTCATGGAGCCAAACAAAAAGCAGCCTTCCTGCAGCTCTCCATCTTGGAATCTCCCCCTCTTTTACCTCTTAATGGTGCACATAATATAGCATTTCTGATATAAAGGCAACTTTGCATTCTTCAAATAAATGAACTAGAATTGTCCATTATATGCTGTCATGTAATATTGATGGATTCAGTATGACAATGTATTGTTTAGAATATATGCATTTATATACCTGAGTGAGAGTCAGCTATAATATTCTTTTTCTGACCATTCTCATTAGGTTTTGTGACCAAAGTTATATTTGCTTCATAAAAGTTTTGAGGGATTCTCTCTTTCTCCATTCTCTGGACAAGTTTGTGTTTAAATGGAATAAAAACTGGAAAAGTAAAAAAGAAATAATAATAATCAAAGGGAAATCAGTAGAAGAAAGGGACCAAAGGGGGAGGAGGTGAGGCAGGGGAGTGTTGGGGAGAGGTATTGGCCAGATTATATTATGTGCATGTACGAATATGTAACAAATCCCATCATTATTTGCAACTATAATGCACCAATAAAGTGGGGGAAATGGAATAGCATTTTCCTTGTATGTCTAGTCAAACTTACTAATGAAACTACGTGAGCTGTGAATTTTCTTTGTTTATGACTAATGAGTCAATGCCTTTAGTGGCTTTAAAAGAACTGAGATTTTCTTTTTTCATTGAGTCAAATATATGTGTTCAAATGGATTGTTCCAAAATGTGCTCATTCCACTTCCAATTACTAGCATAATTGTGTTTATAATTACTTCTATATTTCAGGTTCTTCATGTGTCAAATGTCCCGTTTCATTCCTCATATAGGTGATTAAAGTCTTTCCTTTTTCTTGATAAACAACTCTGCTTTTTATTATCATTCCATTGCACACTTATTGTCTACTTCACTCATTTTTGCTCTGGTCTTTCTCATGTCTCTTATTCTACTTTCTTTGAGTTTATTTCCTATTCTCTTTCTGACTTCTTAAGTATATTCTTAGCTCATCAATGTCAACCTTTTGTCTATCCTAAATATATGCATTTTAAGGCTATTAGTTTCCCTCCTTGTACTGATTTAGCTGCATACCATCTGTTTTTATGTAGTATCATTTGTTCAATTCAAATGTTCCCTCTTTTTCATTTTTCAGTTCTGACTGTTGACTATTTGTAAGTTTATTACTTAAAATTCCAAACATGTAAAGATGTTCTACTTATATCTTTGTTAGTGATTTCTAGATTAATTGCATGTGTTTAAGGAACATATTCTGAATAATTTCAGCTCTTTGTTATTACTTTATAACCTAATACATATTTGTCAGAGTACCATGCCTGTTCTTGTCTCTGAAGATAATATATACATTGGAACTGCTGGATATAATGTTCTATATATAAGTCCATTGAGTCAAGTCAACAATGGTCCTCAATCTTCTATTTCCCTTTTGATTTTTCTTTTTCTCTTCCTTAAATTTGTGTATTTCTGGGGCTGGAGCAGTGGCTCAGTGGTTACGGCACTTGCCTTGCATGCGTGAGTACGCGGATTCAAACCCCAGCAACACGTACACAATGAAGTGTCTAAGCAACGAAAGTCCATGAAAAACTAAATAAAAAATTGATTCTGTCTTTCTTTCTCTCTCACTGTCCCTCTCTTTTAAAAAAATGTGTATTTCTCTATAATTCCTTGTGATTTAATGAGTTATTTTGCTTTTTATTTTTGAGACTAAATTATTATATACAAATTTTAAAGTTACTTTCCTAATTAAATAAGAGTTTTACTAGAATAAAAAACCCTGCTTATTTTATATGGCACTTTTAGGCTTAAAAGTTGTCTTATATCAATATAACTACACCAGTTTCCTTTTGGTTAAGAATTTCATGATAGGGCTGGAGCGGTGGCTCAGCGGTTTCAGTGCTTGCCTGGCAAGCACGAGGACCCGGGTTCAAACCCCAGCACCATGTACATAACTAAGTGTTGGAGCAACAAAGGCCATGTAAAAAACTAAATAAAGCTGTTTCTCTTTCTGTCTCTCACTGTCCCTCTCTTTAAAGAAAAAATAATAATTTCATGATAACTTTTTCCATATAGTTAATTTTGGCTCTTCTCTATCCTAGCTCGCAATTCCTGGAAATGGGTGTTCATCTCCAAATGACTTTCTTCATGCAATATTCTCTTGTAAAATGTATATCAGGCACTTACATTACACAAGTCACATCCATTCTCCTTATATTTCCAACAGTTTAGTTACATCTGTATGGTGGAATTTCTTGGCCTTTTTTATTGAGTGTTTAGCGCTGAGACAGAATTAACAGATGCCCTTCCTCTGTTGTGCTTTCAGAGCATGTGTGCATATAAATGTCTGTTATGATACATGTCAGTGAGCAATACTGCAGGATGTAGAAAACCCCATTCAAATGTCCTCAAACAAGGAGGCTCAAATAACTGGAAATTCAGACTCAGGGTTGACTAGGCCAAAAGTACCTGGTCCTGTGTCTCTAGAAGTCTTCCTGTTCTGCCCTCATCCCCTCATTAACTGGTTTCTCTTGAGGCAAAATGTCTCCAGCAGAAAAGGATCTAAGACCTGCACATGATACCACCCACCGAAAGAGGTGGTCTTAACACCAGAATTCCAGGGCAGAGAGAGGCCTTCTCAGTGGTCCATCTCTGATCATGTGCCCACCCTCATCCCTGACCAGGGCTAAATGGTTTTTCCTCTGGACACAACAGGGAAGGGGCAGGTGGAGGACTCAAACTTCAGAGAGGCAGCTCACCATCCCCTCCAGGCCAGGGACAGTGGAGATTCCTGAGCAAGCCCAGCTCAATAACCAACCAAAAGTTCCAGCAAGAGGGACACACTTGCTAGAACTCTGGAAATACACAGCTGGAATAGTGCCCAAGGCTTCTGGTGTGAGGGCAGAGGGAAACCCAGGGGTGGAAATGTGACAAAGACTTTCTCACTGAACAAATTTTAGTCAGGATCCTCTGACTAAACTGCCTTCTCAACTAGGTCTTGACCTTGGGATTCAGTTTTTGACCTTGATGGGCCTGCATTGCCCAGTTTAGGCAAAAATCCTGCTAAATCAGTTTAGCCAGAGTACTACACCCTTGATAGCAGATGACCTCTGCTATACATCAAATATCTCATCTTCCCTTATCTCCCAGATGCTGTTTGATCACCTGACTAACCTTCACCAAGAATACTGCTAAATTGGTTTAGCCAGAATTCCCCTTTACTCTAATGTTTCCTTTCAGTTACTTTTTATATACCAACCCTGACCTTGCTCCTTAGCTATAAATTTCCACTGATCCATAATGTAACTGGAATATAGCCAATTCTATACTGAAGTCTCTTTATACTTATTGTTATAGTTTCTGAATAAAATCAGCTTTTAAAAATAAATAAATAAATAAATAAAATCAGCTTTTATTGTTTTGACTAATATCAGGGTCTGATCTTCTGTATAACTAGGGAAGGGGCAGAGCAAGTAGAAAAGTCAGTTCAGAGTGCTTTCTTCTTGCAGATCACATCTAAACCTGCCCACTTCCTAGAACAGGAAGAACAACCACAAACTGAGCCCTACTATACATCAAGCAGGTGCCAACATTTAAAAAATACTCACTATTAGGCTCTGACTCTGTTTTTGTATAGCCCTGAGAACGAGTGCCTCCTCAGATGTGGTATCTGAGAAGAGAATGACCCCATCAGACTTGCAGAGAAAAGACTGCTGAGAGAAGAAAGGAAGGGCAGATAGGAAGGGAGGTCAGGGAGAGGTTGTGCACTGGGCAAGCAGAGGGATGAAAACAGCCTCCATTAAGGTGCGAGCAATCAGATGAGGAGGTGCTATCAAGTAATATCCAGGAGCAGGACCTGGAGGGAACTGGTAAACAAGAGGACAGATGTGGAATTGGCATCTCTTTCTTGGTTTGAGATCAGCAACTGGAGAAAAGAACAGGAAATAGAGGGAGGAGAAGCATCCTACATTCACATGGCAAATGGTGATGGAGAGCCTACACCACAGCCTAGCCTATGGTGCACAGTGAGACTTGCAGGCCCTTCCCTCCAGGCCCAGTATGGTAGAAAGGAAAATGGGCAGAGAGGGAGGCCACATTGGGTGCTTCTGGAGTGGGCCATTGATGGGAAAGGGCTTCAAGTCTTTGGATAAAACTGCCATTTATAAGACCCAGATACATCCCACCAGCCTCCAAGGTGGAACCATGTCCCCAGATCATCCCCTGACTATAAGCCAGGACAGCTATTCACTTTTGAGGATGTCAGTGGTCCTCAGAGACCAGTCCAAACCACAGTTCAAAATCTTTTCCAGGAAAGAATTTGAGGATTAAGTAGAGATCACATTACTGCTTGGCCATTTCTGATACCTTCTCCCACTTCTGGAATTCCAAAAACTAGCAGATTCTAGCGGGAAGAAGCAGAGTTGCTTCCAGCCATCTCTAGGGTAACGGCAAACTAGCCTGGAGGGCAGCATGGCAGCCACCTAACTGCAGTAACACCAAAATCACAAAAGCAGAAAGTGAATAAGGAGGTAAACATCATAGGATCTCCAGCACACACTCCAATCAACATTCTGACAACTAGATAAGTGATTGATCTCTGTGATGAGGGAGGAGTGGTCATCCTCCATCACTTTATGTTCCAATTCCACACTCACCAAACAACATTATGACATGCTTTCCTGAGATATCAGATACTGAAGATTGGGTAGTTTTCCTACAAGAAAAAGGTTTCTCTTTCCCCACTCCCAGAAAATCAATACATCCACCTTATATAATGATGGTGAATGCCCAGTCATTCCCAAAGCTAAGCAACCATGATCTATGATGGCTAAACCCATTTGTCACTTCTGAGAAGTTCTAGATTGCAACAGACCAGGGCTCCAATATTATATCAAGAATTGTTCTTCCCCAATGGCTGCTGGGTAGATATGATGCTAAAATCACCACACACTTTGGTCAAGACATCAGCTTCAGTTTCCTGATCTGCAACTGGAGGGAACAGAAGTGACCATCTTCAAAAGCCTTTGCAGCTGTGACAGCACTTCCTGCCTTTGAAGGAGATGCTGGCAGTGTCTTGTGGGTGAGTAAAATGTCATGGGAAGGACTGGCCAGAGAAAAACAGGTGATAGAAACTGGGGATGAGACCAAGGTCCCCTTTCTTCAAATGACTGTTACAGGTTCATTCAGGAAGGGTAGGGTTTTCCAAAAAGGAAGTTAAAATACAATTCTCTAAGTAATGTTAAAAACAACTTTAGGAGTGAGAACAGAAACATATTTCAGGGCTGGGGAAATTGCTCAGTGGTACAGCACATGTTTATCATGTGCAAGACCCTGGGTTCAAGTCCCAGCACCAAACTCACATACAACAAAAAAAGTTTCTCAAAATACCAACAGCATAATAATTAGTTGTACCTCATACTTTGATAGACAGGCTGGGGCATTCCTTAAACCACTGAGCCCACAGGCTGTAGCATGGACACTAACACTGCAGCCTACAGCTTGAAAAGTTGGTTCAAGGTAGAGCCTGGCAGCTCTGAACCCAAATGTAACAAGAAGGCAAAGAGAGGCAGCAGCAGGTATGTCCAATGGCAGACCTCCAGTCTACCCAGAAATAATACTCCACATGTGATTAATAACTCAGAGAGATGGGCAGAAAAAGAGCATGATCTATTTGGATTAAATGAACTAATTAAAAAATAAAAATGCAAACAAATTATGACTTGCTCAAATGTCAATAACAGAATTTCTTATAAAAAAAAAAAGAATTTCATAAAGGCCAGAAAACCAAGTTCAACAATTTGCTGTTTTTTAGCAAAATAAATACACAAGTTAAAAACATAAAATGCTTAGCTAAACGCTACCATGCAAATGCAAATTCAAGGAAAGCAAGGAGCTTCAATTCTGATTTTGGAAAAGTTAAAGCTAGAAGCATTAAAAGAGACAAAGAGATTACTAAAAGAAAATTTTTTTCAATATAAAATGATTAAATATGCCTATTTCTTTAAAAAATGATTTAAGAAAACTGCACTACTAACATAGCAACAATGTGCATAAAAGAGAAACAGAAACTAAAGGTGAAATAGAAGCCAGGACTGATGATGTGCAACTATAGTCCCAGCTACTCAGGACTCGGACAGGAGGAGGATCACTTGAGCCCAAGACCCCATCTCAAAAACACAATGAGAGTAATAAAATTTAAAACTAACATATAAAAATGAAATATAAATACACACACACAAAAGAAAAAAGCACACAAAATCTGGGGGGGGGGTCACAGAACCCTTTCAAAAGATGATAAACACTACACAGGTCCCCCCTCCCAGAACAATGCAATAATCCACAAATCCACACAGCTTGTTCAATTCTCAGGGGCCCACAGCCCCTAAATTCCCTGCATGCTTAGTCCTAGGAAGACCTTAGACCCCAGATTAAAAGCTCTAAAATAGATGAAATTTATACAGAATATGCATTTGAATAAAATAATAAAAAATTGAGTTTGACAAATAGAACTGATGGAATAAAAACACTGTTTTGAGAGTACACAAATGTTTTATAAAAGTTGATAGTATACTCTGGCCCAAAGAAGTTCTATGGACACAGAAATGTTGACACCACAGTACAAGAAATAAGCAGCAATGACCTAATGATTCATCAAATAGGAATATTTAAAAATAACACCTGGGACAAAAGAAAATTTCCAATACCATAACAACCACCAAAAAAAAAATCACATAAAAATTTAAAATAGCAGGAAAAGTTCTAACTATAATGAGAAAATCACAGACCAAAGTGCCTACATTTATTAGTAATACTAACAATATCTAAATTATTAATCTTAGAATTGTAAAGTATTAAGCTGAGAGAGAGAGAAAGAGAGAGAAAGCATACATTTTGACAAAACAAATTAGTAAACAAAATCAAAGTTGAAGTTTTATAACACACACAGCATCATCTATGTAAACAACTTCTGGAAGAAGAAAAAAGTGGAACACAACAAAACCAAAAACAGACAACTCAATTAAAAGTTAAAATATTACCAAGGACCATATCTTATTATAACTTTACACTGTTTGGGAATCTAAATAAAGAAAGGTTTTTTAAAATACATAATAAAACAGTGAAAGAATTTAAACAAAAAAAAAAAAAAAAGGCTCTGCTCATACATCCAAAAAACAGAAAAGTGCCTGTTCTTGCCACATTTACAGAAGAAATCTGTTAACCCTGGTGGGAAGTGGGTGTTAATTCCCATGTTTCATAAAAAAAAAAAAAAGAAGAAGAAGAAAAGGGAAGGAGGGAGGGAAAGGAAATAGAAAGTGCAAATTCCATAAGGTGAGAATGGCATAAAGTGAATTATGAGAAACTAGGCCTGAACAGAGGACATCGATCAGCCTGAACTACATGTGGCTTATTCAGAGGGGATAAATCAGATTGGCTGAAATAAGCATCTGTGTACAGAAAAGTTCCTGAAAGTAGGCTTTAAGGAGAGTGGTGACATCAAAGTCGTTCTTTAGAAATCAAATTGGCTGGGGTGTGCAGGAAGGGCAGAGAGAGACCCAAGGCAGTGATGGATGCTTCCTGGATAAGGACAGGACTGGCTGAGGCTGGGTTGGAACAGGGGTGGGATAAGAAAGAGGGTGTAGATCTTTCATGGGCCCTTGCCTGATGCCAAATGATGTCCCAACCGTGTCTCAGCATTCTCTTTTCATTCCTGATAAACTATAAGACCTTGGGTGTGAGCTGCCTGGAAATAGTATCCAGAACTACCTGTCAGATCCTGAGCATTCACAATCCAGCTGTCATGCAGAGTGTTCTCAGGGACACTGGACTGCTTGAAGCATTTAGGACTCCTAGTCCTAGCTAGGGTCTCTCTAGCCTAGCATACTAATCCTTTAAAATCTCTGGCCTACCAAGCCCTACTTATTAAGGAACAAATATGGCTTTCCCATGTTTACTCATCAAAACTATATATAATGCCACACTGAGCTTCTGAAAAACTGATAAGTCACTATGATAAGTTCATGTGACTCCAGTGGTAAACTTTTAGAAAACTTCAAAACAGCCCAGATTGCCTCTTTTTCCACCAGCTCAAGGAGCAGGGAGTCTGGAATGGGGAATACCCAGAACAAAAGAGATTCCCCCATGATGCTAGGGATGTAGCATGCTCAAGGCCCTAGGTTCAATCCTCAGCACCACGGGGGGTCTGGGGAGTAGAGATTGATTGATTGATTTTCCCTGGCCTGTGACAAGGGCTTATCAGTTGGCCAAACAATCATCATCACCTGAGCTCATACCCAGGTGACAGGGAGTTGGGGACTGAAACACAATGGTCAATGGGCTTGTTCAGCCAGAACAAGCAGGCTGACATTAGAAGTTGTCAGGGCTGCATGAAAGCTCAGCACAGGGCACTCATCCTATAACTTCTAATTACCTGGGGAGTTTTGGAAACACCATTATCAGGGACCTAACTCTGGGGATGCCAACTGAATTGGTATAGGTGGGACGTGGGCAATGGCATTTTTAAAACAGCCCTCAAGTGAATTCTAGTTAGGATAGAAAGAGAATACAGAAGCATGGATGACACTGCTACAGCATGAGGCTCATTATGGTGTCCAGGAGGAAGTATCAGTACGTATAACACTTCTCTGTTCTGCAAGGAATGTACCTTGAGCTAGGGCGCGGTGGGGGGGGGGGGGCAGGGTCACTCTGGTTCTCCATCCTCTACTGACAAAGCACTTACATGTGCAACCTGATTCTGAAAGGGGGCTTTGTACCAACCCTCAGAGGTTTGTAGTCAGTTCCCATTCCTCCCATCATGTGGAAGGGGAAGCAGACCTTGGGGGAAGTTATGGGACTTGCTCAATATCATGTAAGTAGGAGAGCATAGTACTGGGACTTGAACCCAGACCTTCTGATAGAATCACAACCTCCTTTGAATCATCTGCTTCCAACATCCCAACACCAGGGAGCAAAGAGAGGAGGCTGATTTCACCAGACCAGAAATGGGCCCTGAAGGTGTCCATGGCACTCAGTGGTCTTGGGAGTCCTAAGTCTCCAAGCATGGCTTTTCCTGGACAGTACCAGTGCCCAGTGCCCAGGCTGATTCACAATGGGGTGTTGAACATCCTCTGGCCACAAGAAGACCAAATTTTTGCCCTCTTATGACACAGCCACCTAACAGAATCTATCCTCATGCTAATTATAAGACCATGCCCAGGGGCTCACCACCCTCATCCCAAATCCCAAAATCAATATGCTCAGACCCTCCTCTGCCCTGTTAACCTGTTTTGGTTATCCCTAATGCCCAACACAGAGAATTCTATTTTGCCTATGCTGTATCTAATTTTGAATTCATTTTCTTCAGCTGATTTGGACTGTAAGTATGGTTTCTATCTTCTGAAACTGTCAGATTGAGGCCTATTTCAAAGAGTTCATCTAACATTTTCCTGGGCTTAACTGAACTTTCTGCCTCTTGAAATTTCTTTTTCCAGACTTGGAGAAAAGCAGAGAGAGGGCAAAACGAAATCTCATAGGCTTGGGAGTCAAATGTGTGAATGAGAAAACTGAAAACCAGTCTTTTTTTTGAGGCTCACCTCCCTATCATCTCATCCTCCCTTCACTCAGGAAAACTGTTGAGAGCGTAGTGTGCTTGGCTGGGTGCCATGTGGAACCTTTCTGCTAGGGAAGATGTTCAGGAGGGCCTCATGGCAGAGTTTCCATCCGGCATTGTTATCAGGGAAGTAGATGGAATCTAAGAGACAAAGAAACATGCATGAGCTCCATCTGGCAAAGGCATCCAAGCTGTGACAGGGACTCCCCTTCTACAGCTTCTCGCCAGCATGGATTTTTTGATGCCGGATCAGGTGCGAGCTCCCCCTAAAGGACTTGCCACACATATTACACACATAGGGCTTCTCTCTGGTGTGAGTTTTATAATGCTCAATGAGAGCTGACCTATGCCGAAAGGCCTTTCCACATTCACAGGAGTAGGGTTTCTTGCCAGTGTGTATTCTCTGGTGCTGAATCAGTGCAGAGCTGTGGCAGAAGGCCTTGCCACACTGACAGCACTCATAGGGCTTCTCCCCAGTGTGGATCCGCTGGTGCTCAATGAGTGAAGAGCTCTGGCTGAAGGCCTTCCCACACTTATGGCACTTGTAAGGTTTCTCACCAGTGTGGGTCTTGCGATGTTCAATGAGGTTGGAGCTTTGGCTGAAGGCCTTTCCACATTCCTCACATTTGTAAGGTTTCTTCCCAGTGTGAATCCGCTGGTGCCGAATGAGGTGGGACCTATGACAAAAGGCTTTTCCACAGAGATCACATTCATGGGGTTTCTTTAGGGTGTGGATTTTCCGATGCTGGCTCAGGCCTGAACTCTGGTTGAAGGATTTCCCACATTCCTTACACTGATAAGGTCTCTCTCCCGTATGAATTCTCTCATGTTTTCGGAGACTAGAACTCCGGCTGAAATCCTTTCCACATTCCCTGCACTCATAGGGCCTCTTTCCCGTGTGGATTTTCTGGTGTTGTGTGAGGGCTGAGCTCTGGCGGAAGGCCTTTCCACATTCTTGGCACTCATAGGGCTTCTCCCCAGTGTGGATGATCTGATGTCGGAGAAGGTGGGAGCTCTGGCTGAAGGCCTTCCCGCACTCACAGCACTCATAGGGCTTCTCCCCAGTGTGGATGACCAAGTGTCGGAGAAGGTGGGAGCTCTGGCTGAAGGCCTTCCCACACTCACGACAGGCATAGGGCTTGGCTAACTGTGGGGTTCTATGAGATGACTTAGGTCCCAAGTCCCCCCTGCCTGCTTCCTCACAATCTCGTGGACTGGACTGTTCTCTACCATGGATTATCTGACACACACTGAGATCAGATTTCTGGAGAAAGGTTTGGCCAAATATTTCCTCATCCTGGGGTCTGGTTCCAGGGGAGATATTCTGATGCTGAACAGGGCTTGAGCACAGACTGAAATTCCCCTCATAATCATCCTGTTCCACATCTTGCTCCCCAAGTGGGATCTCCTTGTAGATAACAGACATTTGTTCCAAACCTCTTTCCTGAAGAAAAGGGTACCCCAGGTCCTCCCCTGGGAAAAGTTCTTGTTGTGTCTCTAACCTGTCCTCAAACACAAAGGTCTCACCAAGCTTCGTTGCTGGGGGAATCTCCATTGTGAATCTAGAATCACCCCCCAATGAATGTATATCTTTAAAAGTGCTCTTCTTTGGGTCTCCTTTTTGTTCTCCAAATCTGAAAATAACATAAGGGACATTGTCAAGTGAGCAAATCAAGCAACTGGTAGGTGCCTCTTTTCTGTGCTAGACTCTATGGTAGAAAAAAAATGAGTTAAGACACAATCTTGCCCTTCAGAATAATCTCAAATGAGCTAGAAACAAGTTTCATTTATCAGAAACAAATGCAAGGAATACAAACAGACATAATCAAGTGCTACATCATGTGTCTAGGCTCTAAGATCTGAAACAAAGGTGGGGTAAGAGGAACTAGAACCATTGTGGAAAAGAAGGCAAGCCTCCAGCTACATAACAAGGCTGTGGGTAGATTTTTGTTGGGAGAGACAGAACTCTCCTATTCTAGGTTAATGACACTGCCAGGTACCCACCCAGAACCCTGGGAGTTAGCCTAGACTTTCTATTCTTCCCCATCTAGCCCATCGTGTCTACTTCCTGAAGCTGCATCCAAGGAGTCTCTGCCCTCTGTCCTCACTACCACTGTGCAGCTCAGGCTTCAGGGCAACTCTCCAGCATTTTTTCAATACTCACCTCTACTGGCTACCCTGATCCACACTTTATTTTTTAAAAATTTTTTCAATAAACATGGTCTTACAATTAGGAGGGGTTCATCATCAAACAATCAAGAACAAAAGTGTAATGACAGAACAAGCCAATACTGGTGCCACATGGTTCCCCCCCTATGGGTTCCCCATGGTTCCATGTTTCACTCTACTTCAGCCCCAAGTTAACTGAACTTCTCCTGGAAGTCTGAGGTTCCCCTCAGATTAGATTCCCCCATACTACCTCCCTCGTCTCCTTGATATCCTTCCTATTCCCTTCCCCACTCCCTGCATCCCCCAGGAACCTAGGCAAGGTTCCCCATGATCATGAAAAAATTCATACATGTTAATTGTTAGGTTAGCCATCTATCATACTGTTTCTGCTTCTATTGTAGCTTCCATATATGAGAGAAAACATTCAGCACTTGAGTCTCTGAGTTTGGGATACTTCACTTAGCAAAATTTTTTCCATCTTCATCCATTTGGCTGCAAATGCCATAATATTTTCTCTAATAGCCGAGTAGTATTCCATTGTATATATGTAACAAAAGTTTTTGGATCCACTCATCAAGTGAGAGGCATCTGGATTGGTTCCATAATTTAGCTATAGTAAACTGAGCTGCTATAAACATTGATGAAGCTGTATTTCTATAGTAAGCTGAATCTAGCTCTTTTGGGCAGATACCCAGGAGTGAGAGTCCACCTCACTCCAGTCAGAGTGGTAAAAATAAATAAAACAGACAAAAGCAGAGTTGTTCCAATGGAAGAAGGGTGTTTTAGCAGAGACAAGGAAGGAGGCTAGAGCACCCTATTCAGCCCTCCAACCCATGGAAGGAGACCTTCAGCACTCCATTCAGAACTTCTATGCTAGAAAAGGAAGTCCTCAAGTGGTAGGATAATGACAGCAACAGCTTATATTTATTGAGCACCTACTATGTGCTGGGAAGCACCAGAATCTGCACAAGCATATTTCATTTAATCCTCACAACTCTATACAAACATATTATTCTTCCCCTTAGGCTTGGAAAGTAATCAACTCAAAGAAATCAAAATAATCACAACTGAACTCATTGCTATTTGTAAATTTTTTTTAAAGTTTCAGTCAGTAGAAAGGCCAAGTGTGGTAGTGGTGGGGGAGAAGCATAGGACTCATAGGACTGAAGTATTTTCAAAAATCCTTTCTACACTTCTACTCCTCTTACCATCCTCCTCCTCCTGTTTTTTTGAACCAGGGATTGAATCCAAGGGTGCTTAACCACCCAGCCCTTTTTTTGTATTTTATTTTGAGACAGGATCTCACTAAGTTGCTTAGGGCCTCATTAAGTTGTTGAGGCTGGCTTTGAACTTGGAATCCTCCTCCCTCAGCCTCCTAAATCACTGGGATTATAGGTGTGCACCACCACACCCAGCCTTCCCCCTCCTCTTCAACAGCCCACAAACTCCAACTCTTCTTACTCAGCCTAAGCTTTTTTACTTCCTCAAATTCAATAAATCTCCTCCCATTTATACTCAGGTTCTCCTCTTTGAGTTCTGTCCTTTCTCTATCTGGTTTAGACCCTCTCTCTCCATAATGGATCTATCTATGGGCTTCCCTTCTACTCTCTGCCCAGCATCATTCTCCTGTCTTCCTTGTCCTGCAACAATAAGTTGCTAACTCCCAACCTTCTCTGATAATTCTAAGTTAAATGTTGCCCAGGAAAATCATACAACTATGCATGGATCCTCAATAGATACCAAGTTTTCAGTTTCAGCTGGAACCACAGCACTCAATGCCAGCATCCAATAGCCTTCTTGTTTGCCAAATCTCTACTCTTCCTCCTCATCTTCCCACTCCATCTGTCATTGCTCACTAATACCTTCTCCAAACCCAACATTTCAGAAGTTGCAAACTGGCAGCCTGGAGATCCAGGCACATTTCGTTTGGCTCTCAAAAAGTTGGACTTTTCCTTAGTGGCCAACATTTAAAATTCTGTAAGTCTCTGCTTTCCTTTTTAAAGAGAGAAAGAGAGGGAATGAGACAGACAGTGAGAGAAAGAATTAATTTTTTAGTTTTTCATGTGGCCTTGCTTGCTTAGACACATAGTTGTGTATGTGGTGCTGGGGTTCAAACCCGAGTCCTCACGCAGGCCAGGCAAACGCAATACCCCTGAGCCACCACTCCAGCGGCTCTAGCTTCCTCTTGAAAAACTGCAAGATGTGGCAATATGGGCCCACCCGCTCACTAATCCACATTGCCCAAGTACCTGAAACCTTTGAAGTTGCCCCACCATCCCTGCTTTATTTCCTTGGTTTCTGCAAGCTTTCTCCACAATTTTCATGCCCCCTGATCCCTCTTAACTGGGATATGTGGATTGTAACAATTCCTCCATCAACCTGTTAAACCTGGAGTTGCCAAGGTTGCCTCCTTAGAGGTAGTCCCTACGTACTGACGTCTCCACTCTGAATAAAAAGTTGCCAATCCTTTATTGTCCCCAACAATGTGTTAAATGGTTTTGGACAGACAATATAAAGGTCTGAGAAGTCCATGTTTCCCAGCTCTCTGGGGGCCTTCCCCAGCTCCTCCTACATCAGTCACACCAGCCTCCAGGTAGTCCCTCGGACCTGGGCACCGGGTAAACCATTAGTGCGGTCAGGGTCTCTTGGAGCGAGGCCAGCGAGCGACCGCAGACCCATATTCACTGCCCAGGCAACGACGCAGCGCCCCTACAGGTTTCCTACTGATTAGGGATACGCGGGGCCACCGAAGAGACAGATGGTCAGGCTGACTCGGGTCACTCTACCAGACCCGGGGCAACTCACCTGGGCCGGGCCGGGGCGGGGCGGGGCGGTGCACCTGGGCCGGGGCGGGACCGTGGGCGGGCGGGGCGGGGCTGCGCCTGAGCTGCTCCAACCCGCGACCGACGCGGCCTCGCTCCGCAGCAGCTGCTGACGCGGAGCCAGCAGCCGCCGGAGCGCCTGGAGCCCCGCCCCGCGACCCGCAAACACTTCCGGGACCGCTCTAGCCCTCGTGGAGGCCCCACCATCTCAGTGGTCCTGCCAAAGTTCGCCTTGCTACTCTTAAGCCACCCAGACCCTAGGGCACGGGGACAGGGATCCGGAGAGGCTCTTCTGGCCTGAGCGGTGACTGTTCCAAGACGGCGTCTGGCCGTAGGGAAAACATCTGTGCCCGGCGTTGGTCGGAGTACAGAGGAGGAAACAGGCTGGGAAAGATGGCAGATCTAGAGCCACAAGCACCTGCTGGGGCTGTGTCCAACAGAGACCACCGGTGTTTGGAGTCTTCAAGAGAAGGGGAGGGAGTTCCCGGACTTGTTGACCCGCACAGGCCTAGGGGTTCTGTTGGCATTCACCCCTCCTTCAAGATTCGATCTGGTCTGTCGGCCCTCCAGCCCCACCAGATACAGTTGAGAGGAACTTTGTGCATCTGGTTGCTGACCTCCAGACATGAGGTGATTCTTGGAGGCACCAGGAAGGAAGAATAATGAGTTGCGGGGGGAGGGGGGATATTGTTGTTTTGTTTTTTTGTTATTTTGTGGTGCTGGAGATCAAACCCCACAGTGTTGTGTTCAGGAGGCAAGCCACTCTACCACTAGTTACATCACCAACCCAAGGGCGTCTGTTTGTTTTGCCCTACAGAGGACTGACCCCAGGGCCTCACAAATGCTAAGCAAGCACTGAACTACATCCCCAGCCCTTTTTACTTTGAGATAGAGTCTCAGTAAATTGCCCAGACTATCCTTGAATTTACAATCCTGCCTCAACCTCCCAGGTCGTAGGGATTATGGGCATGAACTACCATGCACCCAGGGATGTGTTTTTTAGTGTGTATATGCCCTTGTCCCAGACACTCAGTTCTGCCTCTAATGCAAGACTTAACCCTCCACCCACTTGCTCCATCCCTTGGCCTATTGCAGCTCAGGTGTGTCTACTCAGTCTGTGAGAAAGCCTCCCTCAGAGAATGCACTGTGTTCAAGCAAAGAGATACTGCCCCTGCCCTTTGACTGCCTTCCTCCTTCAGCACCTTCAGCTCTAGCTCTCAGGTGTGCCTCAGAGTCTCCTCCATATCGCCCACCACCCACACACACCTGTTTCTTTGCCTGATCAAGGATCAGTGTGGTGCCTTCTGCAAAGACCAGATGGGGAGACAGGGTCTGCCCCTCCCCACCTCACCAACCTGGGCTCCATGGGGACCAGCCACCTCAACTTCATGAACGTTGGACCACAATCAGCCAGCCATGCAAGTTGGGGGTGGCAAGGACTGGTTCCTTTTTTTATAGCACCCTAGGTCACGGGAAAGTCAGGCCCCAGGCTGAGCCTCTGGGGATTGGGGGCAAGGTTGAGTCACTCCCCAAGGGTCTCAGGTGCTTCCTTTTCAGCAACCATCCCCAGAAAATTCACATACACACTCCTAGACCAATCACAATCATATTTTCAGCAGGGATCTCATGACCTTCATAATACTGTAGTTGACATGTTGAATATTATTAACCTACTTTACAGAGGAAGAAAGGCAAGGCTTAGAAAAAGAGAGGGTCCAAAACTCAGGGGCAGAAGTGGGAGGCAAACAGGACACATGCATCCTATACCCCACTCCTAAGGACCAGAGCTGTAGCCAACACAGCAGTAGTAATCTGCATCATCCTCAGGCTGCACAGGGCTGATGGTTAGAATGCAGGCATTGTGAGCTATGTCCTTGGCAGCTGAGAATCGGTCAGGAATATCAGCAGGCCGGTGGTGGTCCTCCTCTGAGCGGTAGTAGAGAAGGTAACGGGGAGCACTGCCTGCCCGCTGCTGGTACCAGGATACACCGTAGTCACTGATGGTGGCATCACGGGGGCTGAGTGTGCAGGAGAGTTGAGCCACTTGGCCTGGGAAGACCAGCAGTGCATCCGGCTGGGCCAGGACTGGATGGGAGACTAAGAAATACAGATCCACTTAGGCCCAGCTTGAGCCCCTTCCCTCCTGCCCCTTCCTATGAAGGCTTGGTCAGACCTTGAAGAGATGCCCATTCCCAAAAGGTTCATAGCCCAGTTCACTGGGATTAGCACTGGATCCAGTACAGGATACCTGATTCCATGTAACAGTACCCTCTTTAGGCCTCCATTTCCCTCTGTGAGTGAGGGCTTTGGAGCCAGTGACCTCCAAATCACTGTTACTACAATGTCCCAAAAAGCCATGTTTAGTTGAGAGCCTAGCAGTCAAAGTATTTGACCAGCACCCTCAAGGTACTCCTGCTTCCTTTCTCTACAGATTCTTCCATGTCTGTCTCACTAAACCTGGTTACAGATTAACCTGTAACCTAGGGTTACAGGAAAACCCTAGGCTGCACCACTCATCAGCTTGGCCTCAGTCCACTGGCTTCTCAGGATGTTTTCGTGTTAGGTTACCTTAGAGGCCCTATGGGATAGTGACCAGCCCATGCCAGCCTTCCCTGTATAAAACTAAGGTGACTAGCTCTAGTCTCCTAAGACCCCAAAGGATAAGAGTCCTAAGGAACCTTGGAAATCTGATCATTCACAAACAGCGAAACCAAGGCCCACACAGAGAAGTAACTTGTCCCCGCTGCCTGGAAATAGGCCTTCTCTCCACCTGAATGCCTCTCCCAGGACTCTCTCTAGAATCTCTATAGATTTGCTTCTTTGCAGGGGTCTTCTGGGGCCTGTGCCATCCCCCACCCCAATCTCAGGCCAAGGGAGGGCTCACCTGCTAGGAAGGCTCCCATCAGAAGGAGGACCAGGCACCTAGGGCAGGCCATGGCCAGAGACAGAGAAGCAGGCAGTCTTTGTACTGAGCTATGCTCCAGGTGCTTAGGGGCACAGTACTAAGGAGGCTGCTGGACCACAACAGGGCATGCAAATCAGTCCATTGACTGAGGAGGGAGGGGTACAGCTGGAGCCAATGGCCAGGTCCTATGTTCCCAAATGTCAGGGTCCTGACACTTGGGCCTTGGGAGATCAGAAGCCTGGAAATCCTCTGGTGCAATTATAACAGGAAATTGGAATCTGCTTTTGTGTGGCACTGGTGATAAATATCAGGGCCTCAAGCATGATAGGCAAATGCCCTACTACTGAGCCACAGCCCCAGCCCCAGAATCTGGTTTGTTCATTGAGATACAACTGGTATACAGGAAAGTACACAAATCTCAAGTATTTATGTTAGAAATAAGATTATTAAAAATTCTGAGGCGCTGTAAAAAAAAAAATCAAACACATGCCCAGAAGTGGGTGAGCAAGACAAACTTTACTTCTACAGAACAGTGCACTCACAAAGGGGATCTGATGAGCAAGCACACTTGAGCAGGCAGTCTGTCTGCTTATATCTCCAACATAATGCAATCCTACCCTTCACTCTGACTGGAGGAGCTCAGGGGTACAATCTGTGCTATTGGCTAATATAAAATTGGGGTGGTACAGAAAAGAGCTATGGGTGTAATGGGATATCTGATAAGGAGTTTAAAAACGGATTATCTCTGACGACATGGTTCCCGACCTAAAATGGCTTCCTTTTATGTGCAAACGTTATGACTACATTCTGAAAATGGACCATCAGACTTTTTATTTCTCACATATAGTTAATTGATTTTATATATATAGATATACATATATATCAAATGTATATGTGTGTATATATGTAATATATATAATATATAAATCACACTCAATACAAACATCCCTGTAAATTCCATCTGGATCAAGATTTAGAATTCCCATGTCCCCACAAGTTCCCTTCATGCACCTTTTCAGTCAGTTAACAGCCTTTACCACTGCTATAGTTTAGACATAGGATACTTCCCAAAGGCCCATCTGTTAAAGCTTTAGTCCCTGGGTTGGCACTATTGGTAGAGCCTAGTGGAAGATCATCAGGTCAATGGGGGTATGACCTTAAAGGGGATGGATAATAGGACTCTATCTAGCTCCTTTCTCTTCTTCTGTTTCACTCTCTGGCCCACCTTGATGTGAGTGGTTTGTTCCACCTCATACTCCCCACCATGATGTGTTGCCTCACACAGACCAAAAAGCAACAGGGTCAACCAACCATAGACTGAAACCTCCAAAACTATGAGCCAAAATAAATCTTTTCTATTTATAAGTTGGTTTTCTCAGGTTTTTGTTATATTGCCAGAAAACTGACTAAAATAATCCCCAAGGGAATCATGATTCTGATTTCTATCACTTTAGATTAATTTTGCCTGTTCTAGAACTTCTACTATAAATGGAATTATAGTGGGTGGCTGTGTATTTATGTGCATGCACGCTCCTGCTTATTTTGTCCCACATGAGGGTCAGGTGTGTGTAGCAATATGTAATTCATTCTCATAGCTGTGTGTAATCCCTTGTGTGAAGATACCTCAACTAGTTTATCTATTCCCCTATAATTAGATATCTGTAAGCTTTCCCATCTTTGGCCAGGACCAGTAAAACTGCTATGAAAATACCTGGCAGTGTTTTTTGGTGCACCTTTGTTGTCATTTTTACTGAACACCCAGAGTGGAATTGCCAGTTGGTAGGGAATGTGCACATTCAGCTTTATTAGGTGCTACCAGGGTTCGGAATGTGGTTATAGCAATTCTGCACTCCCACCAGCAGGATAAGAGAGTTCTAGTGGCTTAACATCCTGCCAGCCTTGACATTGTCAGTACTTTTCACTTGCCAGATGAAGGAAAGCTAATGTGGTTTTCACCATGGATTTGAATCCCAGCTCCTGATCTTAACTGCATTACTCCAACCAAGTTACTTCCCCTCGCTGTGCCTCAGTTTCATCTAAAATGAATATAAGCACATTGGAAGCTGGAAAGCAATGAAGATGCAAAGTAGGACATAATGTCTCAGTGCTGAGCACACTACATATATTAAGTGTTATAGTTTGGACCTGGAATGTTGCCCAAAGGCCCATGCATTAAGGATTGGTCCTTACCTTGGTATTACTGGAAGGTGACCGAACCTTTAAGAACTGGGCCCAGGGGCAGGTCCCAGGTCACTGGCAGTATACCCTCTAAGAATAGTGGAAATCATCCTTTGCTTCCCAGTCATCACAAGAGTGGATTCCTTTACCACACTCTCCTACCATGATTTCCTGCCTCACCACAGGTCCAAAATAATGGTGCCACCTGGCCATGGACTAAAATTGGCACTGTGAACCTGCAGGAGTCTGGTGGAAGTTCCTGGAGGGAGCGAAAGAATAAGCAGAGAGACAGACAAAGAGGAGGCAGTAGGCAAGAAGGAAAAAGAAAGAATGATGAAGAGAGAGAGAAGCCAAAGGATGAATGCAGACATAGAAGAACAACAGGTTAAGTGTGAGAACATAAAGACAGAAAGACGGGAAACAGAGGGGAAGGGAGACAGACAGATAAATATAAGGAATAGGGAATAATGGCAAAAGATAATGAGAGGGCTGGGGTAGATTTAGCTCAGCGCTAGAGCACTTAGTTAACATGTGTGAGGCACTTGATTTGAGGGACTAACTGGTAGTGAGAACTAAAGAGGCACTTATGACCTGTTATGGATCCAGGAGGCCCACAGACAACAAGACAGAAAGCAGGAAAATGCAAAACAGTGAGGACAGGCTGAAAACATGTTGGCAGTTTCTTGTAAAGTTAATCACACATTCACTAGATAACCCAGCAACCCTTCTTGTGGTATTTACTAAAGAAATGAAAATTTCTGTCCACACAAAAACCTATAGGCAAATGTCTATACTGATTTTATTCATAATCTCCCCGAACAACTCAAAATGACAGCAGGTAAATGGATCAACAGATTATGATACATCCAGATAATGGGATACTCCTCAGCAATAAGAAGAATACACACAACAATTTTGATGACTCTCAAATACACCATGCTGAATAACACAAATGTTATTCAGCATGTGGTTCCATTTATAGGATGTTCTGGAAACAGCAAGGACAGAAAACAGAGCAGGGACTATGTCTATCTAAATAACAATTAGAGATTCTCTAAAGTTTAAATTTATTGCACACCTGTAATCACAGCAACTCAGGAGGCCAAGCCAGGAGGATCCCAAGAACAAAGCCAACCTGCAATTTAGTGAGGCCCTAAGCAACTTAGTGAGATCCTGTCTCAAAAAAAGGGGGGGGCTGGGGATGTGGCTCAGTGGTTAAGCACCCCTGTTTTCTGGAACAAAAAAAAGATTACGTTTATTTAGGAACAGTAATAGTGCAACAGGAATACATGAGCCACCGTTAACTATGAGCATATTCAAGGAGAATGAAGCAAGAAGAAGTTTTATGGATTACATAAAATATTTTGAAATTATAATACTTAGGTATCAATAATAAGGATAGCATAAGTCCAAGGTTAAACACACAGTTAGGCCGACATCCTTCTGCAAAAGGTTGCCACGGCCTGTGTCCAAGATTGTGGTTCTGACAGAGGCCTTCTGAATAGTTCTTGTTATCAGACTTGCATGGATAAGATCCCCTCCTCTGTTCATGGCTTGACAAAAGTGACTCCATTTTCATTCTGACAACTTTCACAGCTACAAAGAGCTACAAAGAAATCTAGGGGATGACAGAAACGTTGTGTATCCTGACTGATGTTTATGAGATTTGTCAAAACTGGAAAACACTGAAAAGAGCAAAGTTTACTGTATGTAAATTTTACCTCAATACACATGACTAACCAGAAACAAAGGCATAAGAGCTGGAAGATGAAGGTTGGGAGAGAGGAGGAAGACAGAGGGAAAGAAAGCAGGCAAGCACAGGAAGATGAAAGGCCTTGAATTGATTAGGCGCTTGCAGAGGTTGGTGAGGACACACACACACACCTACCTCCTCCAGCCTTGGCTACCTCCCCCTGCGACAGATATGGTCTCTGAATTTGTCATCCAGGCACTCTTGACCCCCAGTCTCAAACCCCAACCGGCTGCCGCCCCAGAGCCCCGCCTCAAGGAACGCCCGCCCCTTCAGGTTCCGTTACTGGATACCGGGGCTAAGGCATTTCCTGCCCAGATGTCTTGGCGGTTCCCACTGCCATGGAGACCAGCTTGGGAGCTAAGTGGAGCTGCTCTGGCCCAGAGAGCGGCAGGAAAAAGAGGACAGTGGTCTTCGACTGTAGCTGAACTGGTGGCTGAGCAGGGTGCGGGCTTGGGACCGCCTCTCGTCCACTCTCCACGTACACATCTCCCCAACAGGGTCCCACCCCGGAGTAGCTCTCAGCCCCAGGCACTTCCGGAGTGAGGAAGTCGAGAGTTGGCGGCTCAAAGCCTCCAGATCGTCTCTCACCCGCTGCAGCCATGTTTATCACGGTGAAGTTTGGAGGTAAGTGAGGTCCTCGGCCCTGGAAGGCAGGTGGGAGTGGGGCACACTCAGGCTTGCCTCCTTCTGCCGTAGGGGGAGTGGGGAGGCAGCGGCGGGAAGGAAAGGTGCAGACGGGGAATGAATGAATGCAGAGGGCTTAGAGTAGCGGCTCTGTGTGGAGGTAAAGAAGCGCCTGGAGTGAGGCTCTTGAGGGGAAAACCCGGGCTGGCTTTTGCATTGGTAATTTACACGAATTCCTCCCGGTGTGGGCTTCCAAGCCACCGTGCAGCATGTTTTTAAACTGCACCATCTCTTCCCATTCGGTGAGTGATCCTCAAACTTCACCCCGCAGACACCTGAGGCTGATTCCCAGCTCCTCTGGAGGGAGGCGGGTCTTCCGGGTATAGGAGGCAGGGTTAGCCCGAGGGGTGGGTTCCCTGTGGAGTAGGCCTTGGGGGAGTGGAGCCAGTGCTGGAAGCTAGGCTAGGTCTGGGTCTAGGATATGACAGTCTTTTAAGTTATGCCCCCCTAGTTACCCACATCTGCAGAGATGGATGGATAGATCTCTAAAGCAGTTTAAACAACATTGCATGGGCTTTTGTACATGGGGTAAGTCCTAGCCCTTGTCGCTGCTCTGAGGAGGGAAGAAATGGGAAGAAGAGGCAGAGGGCCCTGACTAAGAAGAAAGTAGGGGATGGTACGGGCTCACCTCTGTCCCTACCCTACAGCCGGCTGTGGGGAGCTGGTGAATCCCTGGTGCAGCCTGGTGACTCTCACTGCCCACCTAAAGCAGAAGGGGCAGGTCCCCCCAGATGGTAAGAAGGGGATGAGTCAGGGGAGGAGGGGCAAAGGGCCCCAATGCAGGGATGCCAGCCCTGCCCAGCATCTCTCCATGCCCTCCCAGCAACGATAGCCCTTCTGGCTGAGGATGGGCAACTGGTGAACCTGGACGAGGGCATGGAGGAGGGGACTTCTTCAGCCTCCTCCACCGGCAGTCCCCTGCTGCAGGAAAGAGGGACCTATGTCCTTGTGAAAATCATCAGTAAGTAGACCCAAGACTCTCCTTTTATGGCTGTACTGGAATATAAGGAAGAAACAGCAGGTTATAGACTACCCAAGGCCCTACCTAGTCCTCACTTTGACCAGGACCTAGCCCCAACTTGTCTCTGTCCATTATCCTGTCCTCACCCCCAGCCTGGGCCAGCAAACAAATCTAGAGTGATAGATGCAGAAGGGACCATCAGGCCAGTCAGGGATCCTTTGTTCTCTCTCCACACTCCACAGGAGGGGAGGACGGGACTCCTACCCGCTATGAGTCCCTTCTGGAGAACCTGGATGATCAGTGTCCAGAGCTGGCAGGTGAGTGTTAGGGTAGAGCCCTAGGTGGAGGGCATGCCTTCTCCCAAGCCCCCACCATCAGGGTTTCCCGGGCCTTTCAGAGGAGCTGCGCTGGCTATCAGGCCTCCCCACCATGGGCAATGGCAGGAGGAGACGCATGGGCACTCGGCGAGGCCATCGGGACCAAGGTCCCCCTTCAAGAGCTGGAAGGGTGAGCTCCCTGCCATCCAGGACCCGCTAGTTGGGGCCAGGAGCCAGGTATGAAAGAGCTATGGGACCTAGAGGTGGGACCCTTTCCCAGGGGACTGACAGATATGTATGTGCTGAAAGAGGCAGACCCTCAATGCCAACTCCACACACATATGCTCCCAAGATGGTACACATTGTACCATGTGTACAATGAAGGATCACCCCACAGGAATGTAAGTACCCTAGGGCAGGAAGGTCTTCAGTGTTTAGGAGAGATAGAAAGGGCTTGGGTAGCACACAGTAAGTGGTCAGTGCAAAGCTGCTGAATGAACCCAAGGAAGGTAACAGCACAGTGTGTGATGGAGCCATGTGCACTGAGTTTGAAGGATCTGCTCCTCTGTTCCAGCAGGTCCCATGACCTGGCATGCCACAGCCAAGTGTCCAAGCTGGACTCGGAGCCAAGGGGGCTGTGGCTCTCCGTGATCTCTGACTCATGTGATCAGATGCAAATAGCAGCCCAGCAGATTCCTCTGCCTAAACCGGAATTACTGAGACCTTGCATCATTAAGAGGGCCAAGGTCACAGACCCCGATGTGAGGCCTTTGAGGGTAGGAACCCTTAAGATGTGGGTGCAAAGAAAGGCATCCAGAAGCAGAAGCACAAAGGGTGGAGGGGTCAGGTTTCCCTGAGAGATAGAGACAATAGGCTTCTGGGATTCCAGCCCCCAGAGTCAGATGACCTTGAAGTCACCTGATAATGCCTCATTACCCCACTTTGGGCTGCCATGGCTACCCACAATGCAGATTACCACAGGACTCTTCCCGCCCTATCCAGGATGCCTGTTTAAGGTGAGACACAGCACACCACAGTGAGACATCCATCTACCTGCCCTAACCCTTGTTCATTAGCCAGGGTACTCCCAACAGACAGGCCAGCAAGAGAGCACACAGCAGGCTGTGATCTAAAATAAACTCTTTAATTGAACATTTGTGTCTTATCTATGGGGTGAGAAACCCCCTCCTTACTCCCAGGTACAATCTGTTATCATGGTCCAGCTGTCGGTGAGGGGTGGGGTAGTACAGAGTTATAACCCAGGACCCATCTCAGAGCTGCTCAGGAGTCTGCACCAGCCTCTTCAGGGCAGAGAGCTCAGACCTGAGGATGGAGGGAACAACATAGGCTTGTTGTCACTTTGCAAGTGCAAGAAAAGGGTCTGCCCCTCCCAATCCCCACCTGAGACAGGGTCCAGTTGCTTACCATGGTTGTACTTGCATTGCTTCAGGGCCTCACTGAAGCCCTCACACAGGGACAGGTCACTCTGAGTGGTTGAGCAGTCCAAAAACTGCTTGATCTCATAGGAGCAGGGCCCCATCTGCAGTGGTGCAGCACGAGTAGGGGCCTAGGGGGAGAGTACAAGATGCAGCAGAGGCTGCTCAGGGTTGGTACCCAGAGATAGATTCTAAAGCTGGGGCCTGCCTGCCTCTCCCTATATCCCAGCTTTGATGCCCTGAAGATCCCAGGCAAGTTGAGGGCCACAAGGCTGGTCTGCCCCATCTAGCCTCAGCTGAGCTCCTCCATTCACAAAACAGAGAAAGCCAGCCACCCTCTTCAAAGTCATTCAACTGATGTAGACAGGGTTTCCCTCCTGCCTCAAATTGGGCATGCTGGGCAGAAGCAGGGGAGGGAGGAGGGAAAAGATTCTAGAATCTTTTATGTACTCTGAGGATAGCCCTACCCTCCACAATTTCTAGCACCTTCTTGGCTCAGCCACGCTGATCCTCATGACCCCTGACCTAGTTGCTAAGCAGCATTTGGCTGTGGCTCAGGATTGGTAGGGCCTCAGTAGAGTACAGGTCATCAGGGAACAGGAGCCATGATTAGGGGCTAACCTTCACAATGGGCCTGGCAGCTACAATGCTAGACCTGGTGTGCAAGGGCTTGGGAAAGTCAACATCCCTACACACTATTAGGGTTAGGTGACTTTGGGCAAATCTCTGAGCTCCACTGAACATGGGTTTCTGGTCTTTAAAGGGCTGGTTGGTGTATATCCCTGGGTGTACAGGGACCTTGCCCTGAAAGAAAGGGACACAGCCTGCCACTGAAGTGACAGCTCAACAGCAGAGTGAATAGGACCCTGCTTGGTCAAAGTCCTAGCCTAAGGCAACTCTGTATAGACCAAGACACTCCTCACTGGATACTTCAATAGTTCCCTATGCGGCCTTGGGAGAATTCTGCCTCAGTTTCTCTTGGGCCCTGCTTGCTCACCTGCTGGGCAACTGGCTGGGGAGGCTCCGAGCTCCCCCCACTGAAGGCTCCAGTCAGGGCGCTGCCCATGACGTGTCCCACGGCGGAGCCCACTGCTACCCCAGCAGCTGTGGATGCCATCTGCGCCATGAGGCCCGGCTGGCCTGAAGGGGCAGGAACCGGGGAAGCTGCTGAGGGTGGTGGGTGTGCAGGTGGATGGGCAGAAGGTGCCGCTGGGCGACTGCAGGGATAGAAGGAACCAGGGTTAATCCTTGCTGGCCTACAGGACAGTGGCCTCAGGGCACTGCAATTTCTCCCCTGTGGACTCCGGGAGAATCTAATGGGCGACCACTGTCTTAAGACACTTGGGTGCTGTATTCCTGACCCTTCCCCCACCAAGATGGCGTGATAACAACCAAGGTCACTCTGCGGACGTCCTTGGGGGAGTGCCCACACTCTCCTAGCTCCCTCCCCATGGGGTCCCTGTGCCCTTCACACCTGGCTGGCCGGGCGGCCGCACTTCGGCTCCCCCGTGGCATGGTGGCGGCGATGGGACTCGGATGTGCTGAGCCAGAGACCGCTCTGTCTAGGAGACTAAAGCTGCTGCAGCGCACTTTACCCAGGGCCAAAGGGGAGGAGCCTAGGGCGGGGTCTCAAGGACACACCCCCAACCGGAAGAGGCGTCTCCCCCGCAAGCCCGGCTGTCTTTTCCTGTATCCAGGACCAGTATCTACCAGCATCCTCTATTCTCCACACCGATTTCAGCTGGAAGTAGGAAATGCGTTCTCCCTGTGTCTGGAGACACAGACCAGTAACAAACTACTGATGGCTTAAGCAGGGTCAACAGGGCCAGGTCTGTTAGACGACCTTGGAACCCGGCCGCAGTGGCACAGTCCTGTAATTCCAGCGACTCGGGAGGCTGAGGAAGGAGGGGCGCAAGTTCCTGGCCAGCCTCAGCAACTTAGAGAGGCCCTAAGCAACTTAGTGAGCTCCTATCTCAAAATTAAAATATAAATCCCCAGTACCCCCCAAAAAAAATCACTGCGAAGCTCCAGTAATGAAATTGGGGGATGTGGAGAGGACAGACGATATCCTGAGCCGAGGCCAGCGGAGGAGGGGGCGCGCACTCTAGCTCGATCTCATCCCTGTCCCAGCTCACCAGACTGTGAGTTTGCCTACCACCACGGGGCTAGGAATGGAGAAAGGGGAAGACCCGCAGAGACCTGTCCCTAGAACTCCCGCTAGGAGGCGTACCGACTCCTCTTTGACTCTCCAGCCACCTTGAGCAGCTTCCCCGCGATTCAGAGACTTCCTCGCGGCCCTTAATATTACCAGACCCCGAGAGTCCTCCCTCCCCCCCGGCTGCAATCCTGGGTACACAGATTCAGCGCCAGATACTGACGACGTTCACGCGATATTCAAGCAATGTGTCCATCCCAAAGGCTGTGACCAGAGTGCCTAGAGGTGTTTTCCTGGCTAAGTTGAACCAAGCACAGATGTTTGAATCCTGAAGTCTAATTATTTAACACCTTGGTTCCAGGTCAAGGTGAGGCCAGAGGTGTGGATTTAGACCGCTTCCTGGCCCATCAGGGACTCCAGGTTTTTATGTTCTTTCTTTGGTGACCTTCCTGTAGTCATGACTTCTTTCCCCTCCTCTATCACTGTCTGGTGTGCCAGCAGAGGTCACCTGGCATCAGGAAATCACCAAGAGCAGAAGCATCCGGGAGAGGGGTGAAGAGCAGAGGTCTTTCTATCTAGGAACATGAGGGAGAAGGGGTAGGCACAGACCGCTGAGTTAGACCTATCCCTGCCTGGACCTGCTCAGTTATATGCCTGCAGAGCTGTTTCTGTCCACACATACCTTATATGAAAATCCTATGTTCTCACTTTTACTCCCTCAACCAGCCTCTGCAGCCCAGTCTTCAGTTTCTTCTCTCTGAAATGAGGTGGAGCTTCCTAGTAAAGTAAGCATGGTCCACAAGTCCCACTCTGACTTGCCACACCTCTTCCAGCCCTGCTCCTTTGCTCACGTAGTCCTGCCCACTTGGTTCCCATTGGCCAAATGGAACAAAACCTCCAGGCTTCTCAGGACCTTCCTCCTGCAGAAAATTCTCCTTTACCAGACCACTTTGCTAAGTGTACTGTTGACAGTAATGGTCCTAACCCCCAAGGGCCTGAACTAGGGGTAGTTGTTACTTGGGCTCCTGTGACTGGTGACCTGCAGATTCCACAAAGCACAACTGTGCACCCTTGGAGAGACTCAAGACCATTTTTAAAGTAGTTACACAAATATTTAATTTTTAAAATTGTGCATTTTCATGTGTATCAAAAAATGTATTGATTTGGGGCTGGAGCAGTGACTAGGCAGTTACAGAGCTTGCCTGGCATGCACGAGGACATGGGTTCGGACCCCAGCGTTATGTACACAGTGAAGTGTCACAGCGACAAAAGCCACGTGAAAAACTAAAGTTGATTCTCTCCCAATGTCCTTCTCTTTTAAAAAATAAAAAGTATCAATTCAACTCATGAATTCTTGAATCGCTAAGATGAGGTTGAAGCATCAAAATACCTACCTTTAAAAAATGAGTCACTTTCTAAGTAAAATAAGCCAGACTCAGAAAATCAAGGTTCAGGGGCTGGACCGGTGGCTCGGCGGTTAAGGTGCTTGCCCAGCATGTGCAAGTACGCGAGTTCACACCCCAGTACCATGTATGTACACAGCAATGTCTCAGAGCAAAGAAAGTCACATGAAAAATTTTTAAAAAATTGTCTCTCTCTCTTTCTCTCTCTCTCTCTCTCTCACTGTCCCTCTCTCTTAAAAAAAAAAGAAAATCAAGGTTCAAATGTTTTCTTTCACATGAAAAAGCTAGAAAAAATGAAGGAAGGAGTGATCAGACATTACAAAAATATAGGGAAGATCAATGGAGTAGAAGGAAATCAAGAGAAAAGGAGGAAGAATGAGAAAGGGGAGGAAATGCAAAATGAATTTGACAAAATTATGCTATGTGCATGTATAATATACCACAGTGAATTCTACCTTCGTGTATATCTAAAAAGCATCAATCAAAAATAATAAATGAGTGGGTTTGGGGATTTAGCTCAGTGGCAGAGCACTTGCCTAGCATGCAAAAGGCCCTGAGTTTGGTCCTCAGCCCTAAAAAAAATAATAATAATAAATGAGTGAATGGAAAACTAGTAGAGGAAGGAGAATAGGGAGATGGAGGAAAGAGTGATAGGGGAGGGGGGAAACCAGGGACTGAAATAGAGTAAATTAAATTTCATGCGTTTATGATTTTTCAAAATGAACCCCACTATTATATATAATTGTATGCATTAGTTCAAAAATTAAATTAAAAAGTGACTCACTTCAAAGAAAAAGACTAGACAGTATAGGTAGTTAAAACTCACTGCTAGGGCTGGAGTGTTGGCTCAGCGGTTACCATGCTTGCCTACCATGCATAAGGATGCGGGTTCAAAGCCCAGCACCACGTACACAGTGAAGTGTTGGAGCAACGAAAGCTGCATGAAGAGCTAAATAAAATTGATTCTCTTTCTCTCTCACTGTGCCTCTTTCTTTAAAAAAAAAAAAAAAAAAAGACTCACTGCTGTCTTGCTCCTCCTCACCCTCTAGGGGTCTCTGTGGAATCTTTCTAGAGAAACCATGAATTGCACCCCACCCCTATTTCTTGTCCCAGGCAGGCTAAGTGCCTATGGCATCACTCTGCAACAGCTCAGGGCTCTGTTTGTCAGAATGGGAAGGAATCAAGGAATCGCTGCCTGGATCTTGGCTCTGGAGGATTACCCATGATAGGGCAGATTGGTGCAGTGGGAAGGCCGTTCTTCATTACAAGGGGAGCACACAGTTGCACACCCCTGCAACTGGGATGAGACTGGAGGATCCCTTCCAGTGTCTGGATACTTCCCTATCCTTTGATTCTCACCTCCTGTCCCTCATATCTCAAATGGCTGACTCTGAGGTCCAGAGGAACCTGTTGGACCCTGACCAGGGGACAGCCCAGGTCCCCATCACCTACTCAGACTCCCTGCTATGGTCTTCTTACAGCTCACTTCCCCCTTCCACCAGCTGGAGATCTCTTGACACTACCACTTGCCTGCTGGCATAGTAAAGTTTGACTCCTACCTCCCATACCTCAGTTTCCCCATCTGTAAATTGTCTCTAGTCTGTTCTAAGGTGAGCTGCTGGCCAGCCTCTTCCATATGCCTCAGATTCCCCTGGGACACATTTTAATATGACTTTCTTCATAGGAATTATTGTGCCATCTTCCAGATGGATCAGCTGGGGCTCTGAGGGGTGGGAGAATTTGCCCATGGATAGGAACACCTGTCACAGACAGGTCAGAGGTCATGCTACCAAATAGATTCTGCCAGAAACTGAATCATACAAAGGTGGGGGTAAGGTCTGGAAGGAGTGAAACTCACCCCCTCTCTCAGACTCTTTATCAGGTCTGAGACTCTGGACACCCTGTCCCACACAACCGGGAAACTGAGGCCCCAATTAGCACTGGCTGACCAGGGTTACCCAGCACCAAATTTCCGAAGATTGGAACTTGGGCGGCTTCAAGACCGAACTCGTGTTTCCGGGACCCGACCCCTGGGGGTCTAGACCCTCCAGGGCCACCTCCCCCACCCAGGCCACCGCTTGGCAGGGAAAGATTAGAACAAAAGGCGGTGGGGGCGGGGCCGATGCCGAAGCTTGGGCGGGCCTGGGGGCGGGGCGGAGACTATAAGGGGCGGTGGCCCGGCAAGGCCCAGCAGGCCCAGCAGCCCCGGGGTGGATGGCTCGGGCCACAGGGCTCCGAAGCGCGGCCCCACGCGCCCTTCTGTTCCCTCTGCTGCTGTTGCTGCTTCCGCTGCCACCGCTGCTGGCCCGGGCCAAGCCGCTGGTGAGTGCCCGCCCGCCTGCTGCTCATCCCTGAGGGAAGACCAGGCACGCGGACTGGGCCCACCGGCCGAGCTGGACTCATGGGGACGCCCCGGGTAGCCAGGCGCCGCTGGTCCCTGTGGGTGTAATAGTGAGTTTCCCGTCCCTGGAGGTATGCAAGTGGAGTCGTCTGTGTGGGGATCGCTTAGGATGGTGAGGCGGGACTCGGCGCTGGACTCACGCCCCCTTCCAGCTCCTGGAGCCCCAGACGCGGATGCTGGTGTGTGTGTTGGGAGAGGGAGCAGACGGAATGGTTACAGGGCCCCCTATTCATCGCTGGAACAAAGCCGGCAAGTCCTAGGCAGGTGTCAGCCTCCAGGTGTGTGGCCACTGTGAGCACACTTCCAGCTGTGCAGTGGGAAGCAAGATAAAGGAAGAACTGGGGAGGGCAAAAGCTCCTGGGGAAAATGGGGTGTGAACCTGGAGAAGATGACTCCATCTTGGCACCTGCATGAGGCAAGTTTGGGAGACTTGGAAGCAGAGTATGAGTATGTGTGACAATGTGTGTGTGATCATCCAATGAAAGTCAGAAGGAAAGGGGGATACTGAAAGCGGGTGGTTGTGATCCTCAGAGGGTAAAGGATAAAAGAAAGGGAGAGAGAGGAAAGGGAAAAAATGTGTGCTTGGGAGAGGAGAAGAAAATCCAGATAAGAAAGACAACAAAAGCAACATGAAAAGGAGGAATTGTTACAGGGTGTTTGTGACATCCTGTGTGTGTGTCCCAAATGGCTGTACCATCCATCAAAGGTGGACTCTGAGGCACCAGTTACAGAGACCACCAGTTAGGGCTTGGGGCCAGAGCCTGGACCACCGCAGGCCCACAGGGCCCTGGGGGGTTCCTGGCCCACTGGGCTGGGTAGCTGAGGCATCCAGTTAGCTTGGGCATTAATAGGAGCAGGAGGATGATAGGCAGTCATCCTGACACTGGTCCCTGTGTCCAGCCACGTTGGTCTTGCCTAGGCCAGTCTCACCTAGTGCTGGTTATGGAAGCAGAAGTGGATGGGAAGATGGGGTAGAATAGGTAGATGAGTAGTGTTCTGGAGGTCTTGAATCTTCCTCAGCCCTTCTCTGTCCCCTAGAATTTGGAGCACAGTTGGGAATTACCCTGGGTAGCCACTGAACCTATAGGTTCAAGAATTGGAGAGAGCTGAGTTTGAACCACATGACCCTGAGTGAACCCTCTTCTCCTTCAGAACCTCCAATCCATCTCCATCCCTAATGAGAGAAAGAGGAAGGAGTGCCTACTGCTGGGTATTGAGGATTAAATGAGGCCATGCCATGCACACTGAAGACACTCTGTCGCTTTTAGCTTTTGTTGTGATGCTTGTGCAGGGGTCAGCACTGGGGTTAAGAGTCAGCCTAGTCTGAGCTGGGCTGTTGTCTGTCACTGCTGACACACATGGAGCATTTGGAGTCACCGCCAGTATGTTTATCCCTAGGCTGCCTTCCACAAGGCCAGGAGAGTCCTGTAAATATTTATCTATCTCAGTTCCCAGCTTTCAGGGCTGATTAAAGCCCTGCAATGCAATGGGACAAAGATACATTCCTGTAAACATCAGGGGAAAGTGGGAAGGAACCAATTAGGCAGAAGCATATAGAAGAAGATGATCTGATCATGCTTTTCAGTTTTCCTTACAGCCTAACAAAAGTGCTCTCTTCTCAAAGTCACCTCCTACTGACAGCAGAAATCATAGCTGTGCTTAATTACACCAATTAGAAAGCAAACTAGGACCCAGAGAGAAATACCACTGGCCTGCCCTTACCCAGTGGTAAGGACCTCAGACTAGGGCCTCCCCTCTACCATTCTGTGGATTAGAAGTTGACCCAGCTACTGACCTCTAGTCTGCGAACTCCACCAGAAGACTGGTCAGCCAAGAAAACCCCTGATGTTTATGAGGCTGTGGGTTGGTGGCTGTCAGACCAGAGGAGGGCAGGGCAGAGTGAGCCAGGCACTTACCACAGGGCAGGCCAAGGGAGCACTACTGACTGAGAAGGAGGGAATGCACTAGATGCAAAAACTTCTCAGGTATGTGGGTTTGGAAAATAAGCCAAGAACTGGGGTTAAGAGTTGAAAGTACCGGAGAGGGGAAGACATGGTCTGAGACCAGCTCTTGCCTGACTTGCTTTGTGACTTCGAAAAAAAGTCCTTGACCTCTCTGGGCTCTTTTTATCTTCCAGGAAAAGAGGTGACAGCTGATCCCCAAGTCCCCCAAAGCTGTACATAGGCCAGACCCGGTCTGTGCCCACCAATATACCTCACTGGATCACAACAGTCCTGGAAGGACAGAGAATTTGGGGAGAAATGATTCCCAAGTATGAGAGGAGATGGCCTCAGAGGCAGGGAATGGGGCCACATACTGCAGTGGGTGTTGCAAAAGGAATCACTTAGCTCTTTGATATCATCTCCATTTGATGGATGGGGAAGTTGAGGCTAAAAGAATACAGTGACTTGTTTAGGGTTGTCTGGTCATGGACTTGGTTTCTTGTGAGGGAAAGAGTACCAGAGACAAGAGCAGGTATGGGATGTGTATATCAATTATCCTCCCTTTCTTCATGACTGGCTATACCAGGCCTCACTGGGCATCAGAGACTTCTAGCATAAACAGAGCCCACAGGATGGACTCTAGGTTGTTAGAGGATTCCAGAGGATAATATAACTCTGCCCTTCCCAAGGAGGGTCCTCGACCCCTGCTATGTTTGAAGGAAGGAATCTATTTCTCCCCTAGGTAGTCACAACAGACCTGTGGTCCACATCCTCAGTGTGAGACCTTGGATAGGTATCCTCACTTTATGGTATATGGTAAGGGGAGGGTTTAATGAACCCATGCACAGTGCCTGGGAAATAGGAAGTGTTAGTAATTTTTTTACTGCTACCAGGTGTGGCTAGCCCTCCCCCAGGGGATAGGTGACTGAATCCTTCAAGAACAAAATAGACAGCAAGGGAAGGAGACAGATTGTGAGCACAGAGGGTCTGCTCCCCCAGCCAGCTGTTATCCGGCAAATTGCTCAATTTCCTTGTTTGAGAAATGGGGATGATGACAGTGAGTTGGTTAGTTTCTGTCAAGGACTAAGATCATGTCAATGCAGCTATCGGCAGGGTCCTGGCCCATCACAGTGTTAAGTACTTTTTAACAATAAGCCCACAGTCAGCTGTAACCCACCACTCAGCGAGGCTGTGCTAAACCAGGGAAACCATGCGGTAAATAAGCTCAGAAAGTAGGAGAAATTGGTCCAGGCCCTCGTTCCCAAAGGAGCCCCAAGTACCCCTGATGGTTCAAAAGTTTTGGTTTTTTTGTTTTGTTTTATTTTTTGTTTTTTTGATGGAGTGTTCATAGGAGTTGAATCCTCAGTTCTGGAATTAAGAGCTTGGAGGGCTGGTACCCTAATCAGAGATCTGGGTGCCTGGAACCTGGGAGAGCTGCCAGAGGCTGAGGCTGAGGGTGGAGCCTGAGTAGTCAGGCTCCCACCCCAAATATGGCTATGGGGAGGCTATAGCTGTTCAGATCAGACAGACCCGCCCAGACAGGTGCCAAGTGTCTCAGTAAACAGCACAGCTTCATCCTCTCTTCCAGCCTAGGAAATAGACTTGTCTTTTGTGGAATGTTTGAAACCAGGCCCTTGCCTTTCACACGGGACACCAGGGTCTTCATCTAGATATCATGCCTTTGCTGGGTGACCTCGAAGAGTCTCCCAATCTGAGTTTCTGCTTTTCTTGTGCATAAGAACTATGACTTCTGCTATGGGGACTTTTAGAGAATGGGAGGATACAGCTCAAGTCAGAATTGCCAACTGTGGTCCTAGGGCTTTGGCATGGTTGGGACTGGTATCTGACTGCTCTCACTCTCCCTGCATGAACTGGACAGGCAGATCACAGATCTAGTTTCCACTGTGTTCCCAACCCTGGAAGGGTCTGAGCAATCCCATCTCTGCTAGAAATCAGATGTCAGGAGGTCTGGGTATAGTTCAGTGATAGAGCACATGAACATGAGGCCCTTGATTCAATCTCTAGCACTGCACCATCCCTCTCCAAAAAAAAAAAAAAGGAAATTAGAACATCAGTTACCAGGTGACCTTCCCAGGCATTCAGATCTCTGCTAAGTGTTCTATACCCATCACCTTGTCTTATCTTTGGATCAACATTGAAAGGGGGATTATCATCCCCATTTGTCAGATAAGCAAATGAAGATCAAAATGTAGGGATTCTGGAGGAGAGAGGAGATGATATCCTAGGCAAGAGAAAAAACAAAACCTAATCATATAACTGGGGATGAGGTGAACACCAGAAGAAAAAGAGGTAAAAATGAATTTTCTGGGGTGGGGGGGGGGCAGTGGGGGGAGCAGAACGAGCTTGCCTGGTGTTTCCTTAGAAGCTTTTTGGGTTCCATTCCTGGTGTAAATGGAGAGTGCAATTAGGAGCTCACAGGCTTATGGCCCAAATTCAGTGTATTTTCATATAGACCTCACTGACCTGAGCAGCTGGGGTTGGTGACAGGCAGCCCAGAGCTCTCTAGGAAGAAGGGATGAGGAAGCTTGGTACCTTGGAACAAGGTGTCAGGAAACCATACAATCAGCCCAGGACCAAAGGGCCCTGCTATGTGCCAACACCCCTCTCAGTCCCTCACTCATGCTAGTGACACTGCACGTGTTGTACATGGCTGTGTTGATGAGCCTCACCTCTAACTACAGGCCATGAGAACCTAAGTCTGACCTGGTACTCGCATCCTCTTTTCTGCTCAGGACTCCCACCACCACCACCACCCTGTGAGGAGAGGACCACAGAACCATCATGCAGCTCTGCCTAGTATCCTGGCACCTGCTCCTGCCACCCAGGAGGCCCTTCCACCTGCCAGTGGCCCCAGACCTCGATGTGGCATGCCTGACCCACCAGATGGGCTGAGCGCCCGCAATCGACAAAAACGCTTTGTATTGTCTGGAGGACGCTGGGAGAAGACAGACCTCACCTACAGGTAGAGGCCAGAGGCTACCACAGCAGGATTGTGTGTCCTTGTGAGAGTCTGCCATCCTCATACCTGCTTCCCAAGACACATGCCAGGACCACATATTTAACTGACCCATTTGCTCACTGACCCCAGCCGTCCTTGGAACAAGACCTGACACCCCAGTTTAGACAGACATACAGACTGGTACCCTTCTACTGCACAGGGTGGGGTCATCTGTCATCCTCCAAAGAGTCTCTCCACATGCCTGGGGATGGGTGTTCAGTCTCCCAGGCAGATTTTACTGGGGATCTGTAAAGGCCAGGACTGAGACTCCATGGTGAATGAGACAAAGACACAGCCTGGTCCTCCCTGGGAGGTAGTTGTTCAAATCTACCCTTACAACTTGTGCCTCATGCAGGTGGAAACCATGGTGAGCAGGGATATTAATAGGCTCCTCACTGGGCAATTTGGAAGGCCTCTGGGCAGGTGATAATGAACTGAGACTTAGCCTGAGAGAGAATGATCTATTGCCACACAGCATTGGAGCTGAAGCTGTGAGAGCCTTGGGAATTTCCTGGGTATGGAACAGGGAACCAAGACAGGGCTCAAGGCCAGGGTCTCCCCATAGTGAACAGCATTGTCAGGTCTTGGGACTCTCATTTTTTTTATTATTTACACCAAATGTAGGTATCTGTATACATCTAATTACTCACAAACCCACACAAAGTTGTACCCACAGGGCCAGGCAGACCAGCTAGCTCTGGCCCTAGAGGACCTGTTAAGCATCCAGGGGCAACTCTCAGTTCCTCAGTCACCAGGGTTTCCCTGCCCCTGGCCCAGGCCCCTCCACCTCCCCCCAGGATTCTCCGGTTCCCATGGCAACTGGTACGGGAGCAGGTACGGCAGACCATGGCAGAGGCCCTACAGGTATGGAGCGAGGTGACTCCGCTCACCTTCACAGAGGTGCATGAAGGCCGTGCTGACATCATGATCGATTTTACCAGGTGAGCCTGCAGCATAGGCCCTCTGGGAACAAACCCCACTGCCAACAGCCACTAACTCTACCCCCACCCACCCACAGGTACTGGCATGGGGACAACCTGCCATTCGACGGGCCTGGGGGCATCTTGGCCCATGCCTTCTTCCCCAAGACCCACCGAGAAGGGGATGTCCACTTCGACTACGATGAGACTTGGACTATTGGGGACAACCAGGGTATGGGCTAGAGACCCATTTTCCAGATGGGGCAACTGGAGATCAGAGATATTGGGCACCTGCCAAGGACCTAGGCTGGGTTCCAGAGCTTTAATAACTGTAACTGAAGGTCCAGGGATACTGATCTTCTTCCCTTTTCCAGGCACAGACCTGCTGCAGGTGGCAGCTCACGAATTTGGCCATGTGCTGGGGCTGCAACACACAACAGCAGCTAAGGCCCTTATGTCCCCTTTCTATACCTTCCGCTACCCACTGAGCCTCAGCCCAGATGATCGCAGGGGCATCCAATACCTATATGGCCAGCCCCAGCTGGCCCCCACCTCCCAGGCCCCTGTCCTCGGCCCACAGCCAAGGATAGACAACAATGAAATTGCACCACTGGAGGTGAGGCTCAGGAAGGTGGGAAGATGGGTTTTAATAACTCCAGTATGGGCTCATTTCTAGTCCCTCTCTTCCACTTCAGCCAGAAACCCCACCAGATGCCTGTGAGGCCTCCTTTGATGCAGTCTCCACCATCCGAGGAGAGCTTTTCTTCTTCAAGGCAGGCTTTGTGTGGAGGTTACGCAGTGGGCGGCTGCAGCCTGGGTACCCTGCACTGGCCTCTCGCCACTGGCAGGGACTGCCAAGCCCTGTTGACGCTGCCTTTGAGGATGCTCAGGGACACATCTGGTTCTTCCAAGGTGAGTATGGATTGAGGGTCAGCTCAAATAACTTCCTTTCATCAGGAATGTCATGGCCAAGAGTAGCAACAGATGGCTCCCCAAAGACATGGTGGGCAGGGAGAGGAAGGCTCAGGGCGAAGGGATAGCATGGCTCACTCATCAAACATAGCTGGGAGTCTACCAAAGGAGGTGGCTTTTCAGATTAGAATAGCATTGAAAGTATTGCACAGAGGGGTGGCATACATGTTGGTGCAGTCAACCCTCAAAGCCACCATGTGAGGCGGGGTTCTATAGATGAGGCCTCTGGGGCTCACAGGTGGTGAAGTGACTCACTTAAAGGTGCAGCTTGGAAAAGACAGAGCAGGAATCTACTCCAGGTCTGGTGACCCTGACGCCTATGCTTTTAACTCTCAACTGGTAGAGATGAGAACCTGGAGCATTCCAGATGGCAGGATTTCATAAACAAAGGCACAGCATGAGAAACTCCATGTGGGTTCCAAGGCAGCAAGGACCTGCTGTGACAGGAGCTAGAGTCCAAAGAGTGGTCAGCAGGCATTTGTGACAGACAACCAAATGCTGGGGGATAAAGCAGGAGCCTAGATAGACCTCTGCTGATTAAAAAAATCTTCCCCATGAGCTACTTCACAGTCTTCACTGCCCTGCTTATCCCAGTTGGTTCCAACATCCCTCTGGGTCTGGGAATGCTGAGCAGGCATCACTGGTTCCTATATTTTATGGACAAGGAAACTGAGGCTAGGAGTGTATGTGGTGGAGACCTACAAAGTCCATAGTGGTTGGGTGTGGCAATAGCATCTAGATAGCTCCTTACAGCCTTCTCTCTCCACAGGTGCTCAATACTGGGTGTATGACGGTGAGAAGCCAATCCTGGGTCCTGCACCTCTCTCAGAGCTGGGCTTGGTGGGGTCCCCAGTCCATGCTGCCTTGGTCTGGGGTCCTGAGAAGAACAAGATCTACTTCTTCCGAGGTGGGGACTACTGGCGTTTCCATCCCAGCACCCGGCGTGTGGACAGTCCTGTGCCACGACGGGCCACTGACTGGCGAGGGGTCCCTTCCGAGATCGACGCTGCTTTCCAGGATGCTGATGGTGTGTTGTGGTAGGGTGGCTGGTGGGAGGTGGGTGCAGCAATTGCATCTCCCACCTGGTGGTGGTTGAGCCCCATCACATCCACTTCAGGAGGCTCAGCTCTTTATCACAGGTCATTTATCTCCCACCATCTTCCCTCCTGGTGGCCAGCCATTGCTAGACTCCATGCTGCAGATGAAGAGACTGAGCACCAGAGAGGTGCAAGGACTTGCCCAGATTCCTTGGTCACAGCTGGTAAACTAGGTTGGGATGTAGCCCAGTGGTAGAACACTTGCCTGGTCTGTGTAAGCGCCTGGGTTTGAACCCTAGCACTGCAAAATGAATGAATGATCACTGTACACTAAGGGCTAAGAATACTCTAGTTCTTGCATGTCTCCTGCAATTCTCAGACCAGCCCTCTGATGTAACACCTCTCATGAACCCATTTTCCAAAAAGGCAAAGAGAAGCTCAGGCAATGAGGTCTCTAACAAAGTCCACTCAGGTAGACGGTATAGAGTCACAACTCCAATCCTAACCTCAGAGAAACCCACAGCAGAAGACTAGAGTCAGATTGGAACTCAAAGTCTAGTGCTTTCCCACTTAACAGTCCCCTTTGCTTCTGTGCCTTCACACATTAGAACCCAGTGGGGGAGCTCTCCTGAGATGGCCTCAGGCTCTGGGAGTCCAGAATGATTGTAGTCTGGTTGGCAGGTGTGGAACCAGGGTGACCAGGTTGGTTAGAGGAGCAGGATAAAGGTAGGAATTGAGTCTTGAGGCTCCTGGCACCTGTCAGAGTGGATGTTAGCTTAGACTAGACCCTTGTGCAGGTGGAAGCACAGTTCTGAAAGCCTGCAGCTTGGAACAATTTCAAGGAACTTAACAGTATCCAAGGCCTGCCTACTTGATCTTTCTAAGTGTGGGCACAGCATAATAGGCAGGCACAGGGCCCTCTATCTACAAACCCAGGCCTGACCATCTTCTCTCTTTAGGTTATGCCTACTTCCTGCGTGGCCGACTCTACTGGAAGTTCGATCCTGTGAAGGTGAAGGCTCTGGAGGGTTTCCCCCGTCTTGTGGGCCCTGACTTCTTCAGTTGTGCTGAGACTGTCAACACTTTCCGCTGACCATGGCTTGTATGCTCTCAGGGACTCTGACCCCTGCCAGGCCAAAACCACTTATATCAGGATATAGACCCAGAGCCACAAAGATGGCTCTGGACATCAGACACGGGACAGAGCCATGTCTCCTCAGGGGGGTGGGGTGAGGGTGCAACCACCATGACAACTGCAGGGAGGGCCATGCAGGTTGTGGTCACCTGCCAGCAAGTCTCAGACTGGGCAAGGAGGCATTACTTAAGAGTGAGGGCAATCTTAGGGTGGGCTATGCCCCACCTGTGCAGGCCATGGTCAAAGCTGGCTGCCCATCTTCTCCATCCTTGTCCCTCAGGGTAGGACCTTGGCAGGGATGGGGGAACTACAGCATACTCGCCCTATACCTGCTGTGAGTCTCCTGCCGGTTCTGGTGCTGGAACTGGGGGTACCAGGGGCTTCATGGCATTCTACCCTGCCTAAACAATGGGGCATTGGAGCAGGGCCTTTCCTGAGAAGTCAGCTCTGGGTAGATGCTTGGATCTGGCTGCCTTCTGGTTGGTGAGTCTAGAGATCTGTTCTCCAGGATGCAGACCAAAAGGTCCAGTCAGCAGGGGAGAGGGCTGCTTCTTCCTGGAGACCCCAAGCCTTAGAGGCCCCAACATACCTCAAGCATATTCCCTAGCCAGGTCTTCCTGAAGCCCTCATCCAAATACTGGTATCCTCCAAAGCCATGTAAATGTGTGTACAGTGTACAGAGTTTTGTTTCTTTTTTACTAAGGACTGTCATTAAACATGCTTGTTTTCTAATTGTCTGCCTGTTCTGATTGTGAAGGTGTACCTTTGGGTTGGCCCTGTCCTGGGAGCCAGGGTTGAAATGCCTTCCTCTAAGCCCCCAGTCCTTGGAGCTAAGCACAATCTCAGGGCTCCTCCTGCTCCATTCCTCCATCACATTTGGAAGAACACCTGCAGGGGCTTCCCCACGTACCTCTATAATTCATCCTTGCCTTTGGAGGCAAAGTGGTGGTCATTTTATCTGATCATGCCACAACCCACTCCTATCCTAAAATACTTTAGTTCACACTACTAAAACACAGAACAAAACTCATGGCTACCACACCCCTACCCAGTTTTCTAGCATCTCCCTTTGTTGTTTTCCAGTCCTACTTGTATTGGTCATAGCAACTATTACAACTGCTATCTTATTAGACTGAACTGTATGAAATCATCATCAGTGGGCTGTTTTTGACTCACTGCATTGTTCAACCAACAATATTGGGTTGCTCTGACCCTTTCCTAAGTGTTGCCCCCACCCTCTATAAGTGCCACAGGACAGAGCCCTAGAGCAGGGCTGAACTTGTAAGCGCAAAGCACAGATCTAAGGAAGAAATGGAGGTGTACATCCCCTTCAATGCTCATTTAACGCACCAGGCAAATCAAATAACACCTGGGTCTCTGAATATTGCCAAACCCCAAAGCCTTTGCCCAACCCAGCCCCAAACCAGTGGTTGTCATTCTGCCCATTCCTTTGGAACATCTATGGGCCTGGAACTGGGATATCTATTCCTATAAACCCTCTTATTTGCTCAGCTGCACCGTGTTTTCTGGGTGGGAAAACTGAGGCTCAAGCTTGGGGTCACAAAACATGCCCAGACCTCTCAGGGTTCCAGATGTAGCTCTGTCTTCCTCTGGGTCTTCAGGCCTCACTTCCTTTCTTCACCCCCAGGCTGAGTGCCAGTCATGACTGTGAGACTGGGAAAGCCACCTCCTGACTCAGGGCTTTAGTTGCTATTTCTATCCGTGAGAACCTTTCCTCTGAACAAGACTTGGCAAACAGCCTACAGTGGAAGGGAAACTGGTCGTGGCTCCTTTAAGGGGTCTGCGGGAACGCGCCTAGTCTTTTGTTTGGGCGGCGGCGCGCGCGTCAGCGTCAACGCCCGCGCTTGCGCACTGAGGGCGGCCTGGTCATCTGTGGCGGCAGCTGAGAACCCCGGTGGTGGCGCGAGCACCTGTCCGGCCCGCCCTTCCCCTCCTGGCCCTGGTTACACTCAGCTCGGCGCGCCCGGGCCCCACCCCAGCCTATTTATCCTTCTTACTCCGGCCTCGGCCGCTCTCCTCCGCCGCCGCAATGATGATGATGGCACTGAGCAAGACCTTCGGGCAGAAGCCCGTCAAGTTCCAGCTGGAGGACGACGGCGAATTCTACATGATCGGCTCTGAGGTAGCCCACAGCACGTTCTTGCCCTCCCCGGCCCGGTCCCGCGGGAGCCCCGGGGCGGGTCTGTGCGCCGGGGGCGCGCTTCTCCATTCATCGCGGCGGCGGCGGCGGCGGCGGCGGGTGGACGCGCGCGTGCTTGGGACTGCGAGGCGTGGTCTTGTGGGCGTGGCCGAGCCGGACCCTGCTTGATCTACACAACCTGCTGCCCCGGCTTAGGGAGGCACTGGTCTAGTACTGAGTTGACACAACTCCAGGCAGACGCAAAGGAATGAGATGTTATGTTAACCTTTGTGGCTCTTGGGGGCCAAGGGGCTGTGCTACTGCCTTTGAACCTTTTGAGATTTGGAAATCTCGGAGGCACTCTTCTCCACATTGCTCCACGTGAGGTCCTGAAACCTCCGTGAGCCTGAGGCTTAGGGCCTGTCTTCTTTGTGTGCTGTGTGCGTTGCCACTGAAGTGGGCGGTGGAGGTGTTTTTGTTTTTTGTTTTTTGTTTTTTTTAGAAGTATATAGAGATACAGTTGAGGGGGAAACATTATCAAAACATTAGCAATCAATGGATATAAACTTTGTTATTCAGGGGTAATGCCAAAACATGGATAACCACCTTGGGTTTTACTTGTTGCATTTTCCCCCAGAAAACTCATGCGTTAAATAGGTATCTCGTGGAGGAATGACATGGGCTTCTGGGATGGTTCCCGCATCTTCCCAATCTCTAGACTCCTATGAGTTCTTCATATACCC
>PVKS010008832.1:0-66716 GCA_004027875.1 Aplodontia rufa
CCCCCCCAATTACCCTCCCTTATCCCTCCCTTCCCCTTCCCATTATAACTCTAAAAAAAGTATTAGATTGTAAAGCATTACATCTTATCTGGATTTACCTAAATAGACTTTTAGGGCTGGAGTGGTGGCTCAGCAGGATTGCACCTGTGTGGCATGCATAAGGACCTGGATTTGAACCACAGCACCATATACACAACTAAGGGTCAGAACAACAAAATCCAAATGAAAAACTAAATAAAATTGATTCTTTCTCTTCCTCCCTTTCTCTCTTTAAAAAAATTTAACAGAACTGAAAATAATATAGGGAATGTGATAATTTTTAATGTTTTTTAAACGAAACACTAAGTGTACCTATTTATGGGGTACAGTATAATATTTAAATGCAGATATACAATGTATAATGATCAGATCATGATAATTGGCATAAAGAATGTAATCATTATAGAACACTTAATGTTAGATAAAAACATGAAACAACATATGCTAAAACTGTGTATGAAAAGGATTTTTTCCAATTACACTAGACCATTTTTGAACAATTCTACATGTTTTATATGTAACATGTATCACTTATATGGCAATTTACATGGTAAGGAAAACATACAATATTTAGTCATATAATGATACCTCTAATTAAGAAAAGGCCTACAAAAGTTAATTAAGACATAATCAATCGTTTTTTATTTATTCTGGGTTTATTCCAGAGTCTCAAAATTGTTTTTAGGTTAACAAAGCTATGGAATGTCACCAAAATGTATTGCATTTGATAAAAATTCTAAATTTCATAGAAATAATTAATAGAAATTTAAAAACAGAGGAAACACATTTGACAACAGATGTGGGAAGATTAAATGGATTTAAAAAATTCTAGTTATATTTTAGATGGATTGGTACAATATAGAAAAGACAGATCAGAGCACTGATAGCATCCCTGTCAATCAGTAGCCATCCTATGGCATTAAGGATGTACCTGTACACTGCTATTCATGTCTACATTAGTTACAGGTAGCTGCTTTCCTACCATAGCTCCTATTTAGTGCCGATCACTGAGCCCTGGTTTGTTTCATTAATTCCAAAGAATAACAATACTATCATCATCAAACATCCAGCTTCCACAATAAAAACCATCATGACTAATGAAAGAGAGATTGAATTTACCTTTAATTTAGCTTTCCAATTAATTGTAATTGTACCATAGTGTTCAGTATCAAAAGTCACTTGATTGAAAGAAACATAGTAATGATAAATTGGCAGGAGCAACAGAAGATTTATATTAAGTAAATAAAAGACATGTGGATCAAAAAGTTTAAAGAAACTATAAAGTGATTGGCATCTATTTTCCACCTGTCTTTTCAAAGAATATTCCATCCTTTGAGAGTTTATAAAAAAGTAAAATGTCAACATACCATAATATTCATTATTAAAATATCAACAGACTGAATATCTCTCCTCATTTCAGCATTTTCTTCTCTCTTTCCCCACCCTCTGAAGTTTTTTCCCTCTTTCTCTCATTGCTACCTCTGTACCCCACTGGGGGTTCCAGAATTCAGTCAAATGTGTAACTGATTTAAAGGTTTTAGATCCCACCTTCCTGTAGCATTTTTATTTACAAAGGTTAGATTTCAGTCCCATTTATTGTCCTCAACAATCCACACATACAGCGTCAATGTTTTAGAAACTTTGAGTATGTTTCTATGTTCCTGGTTCAAATCCTCATGAGAGAAATCTTATGCACTCTTGTTGAATTAAATGTTTAACCATATATCATTGAACTATAGTGACAAGAGTGACCTTATGCAAACATAAGCAACTGGACCAGCTCCTTGAAGAAGAGCCATTTCCAAGTTTGAGAGATAAGTTCTCAGACTTCTTGACTACACAGCATGTGTATTTTACGTCACATTTCAAGAAGTATATAAAAATTTTATAGTAAAATATTATCAGGGACACCTTCATGAGCTCATAACCTGTACAGTTACAGAGGGCCCTGTTCAGAGAAGAATCCTGCACATGGTTCACTATTCAGTTTTCACTGTGTTAAAATTTTGAATACAATTTGAATGAGTGGCCCTTGCATTTTCTATTCACACTGGATTCCACAAATTAATAGTTGGATCTCAGTATAGTCCTTGCTCCTGACATGGGCAAATTCCAATACAATGTAAAGCTAATTCACAGATAGAATGCCCTTTTGACTGGTTCAGATTTAGTGTACTAAAGGACAGAGGATAAAAGTCATCACTGACATTCTAAAACAGTAATATAAGACTATGCTTAATATGCTTAATATAATGCAGTATCACCATTTACATTACATTACATTAAAATCCAATCATCATTAATATAGATCAATTTAGATGGGTTATTAATTAAAAGTCAATGATGGAAGAAAAATAATAAAATATTCAGAGTCCAGGTAAAAGTAATTTGACTTTAAGATTCTTGAAAGTGTTCCTCAACCCTATGCTTAGTAAATTCACCCGGGAGATATAATAGAAATATATCTTTATACACATTTCATTGCCTTCTCTGAACCTCATCTGACCTTTCTCTCTAATCTTTAAAGCTTGGAAAGCTGTAAAGGGGGGTATAGCTACTTATAGCTACGTGGCCCTTGGCAAGTCATTTAGCATTTGTTCAGCCTTGCATTTTACTTATCATCTTTAAAAGTAGAAAGTAATAGTCGCTCATTAGAAAGAAGTGGTTGTGAGGATTACAGACTTTAATGCACAAGAACACTCAGCACAGTACCTGCCGAATTAAAGGACCAGGTATGTTAACAAGTATTCAGGAATCTTCATGGTTATCCTATTATAGCGTTTAGTATCTGATTTATGGTTTGTGTTACCTATTTGCCTATCCCTTGCTTGGTACTTGCAAAAAGAGACCTCTTTTTGTTAAAATTAGTTTGAATCAATTAAACATTAAACCTTCAGTTCTGGCTACCGAGCCTTGTTTTTAGTACTCAATAATTTTGAGGCCAGTGGCTATCATATTGGAAAACATAGTTTGTTAGTGTGGAAAGTTCTATTGGACAGGACTGAGATAGACCCTGGACAGCCCTGTCTTAGGGGAAGGAGTGTGAACTTGGTGTGTGAGTGGTTGTTATAACCGGGGAGAAATTCTATTCAGGGAATGTGTATTTCCTAGAGAAACAAAGGATGTTTTTCAAATTCTCCATATTATTAATTCTGTGGATATGTAAACTTTCCTTCAAAATAAAAATGACAATCAGTGGCTGTTTGGAATTTTGAACGGCATCTAGATTTTAGATTTAAGTAGACACATAGTAGAAAGCTGTGTTTTCTATTCTAAGATAGGTGTTACTCTTGAGCAAGTTTGCTTTTATTCATCTTTTTTTCATTGTAAAATGATACTAGCACTTACCAGGATTGCTTTATAAATTAGAAACAAAAGACCTGAAGCACTTATATAACAAATATCTTTAAGGTATGAGAGCAAACATAATAACATTTTTGACCTGGAGGAGACTGATATTTCATCTACTATCTCTGATTAATTTTAATATTTAACACTGGAGAAATTAATTTGCTATTTCTTCACTATGACTTGTTCATACTGAACAAGATTACATGTATCTATCATCTTTGTACTTCTACATAGTGGAATACTCATAACATACTGCAGTCAATTAATTTATGTTCAAACCTACAGATTGCATACGTGCACAGCAATGAACGTAACAAACACAAGACTTCTGAAACTGTGTGGTGATTCAGTGGAAACAGCAATGGACAACATGAATGAAAAATAAAATATAGCTTCACTTCTGTTTTGTGACCCTGAGCAATTATTTAAACTTCCAGTCCTCAGTTTTCTCCTCTGTGAAATAAAGACCTGAGATTCCATGATCCATAAATACTTTAGTTGATTCTCTGACTTGACTTTTAACATGTCCTTTTTTTATAATACCCTGCAGCTAATCCCATAGAATAAGGAACAATGAAGCTCTCTGACTTATCCACAAATCTATATTTTAAGTGTTTTAGAGGTCAATTTTATCATATAATCCATCAATTTTGTTACTGCTCTTATATTTAAAGAAAGAATAATGAAAGCTATATTTATAGGTAAATAGACTCAAATATGGACAGATAACATTAATTAAAAATGAAACATTTATTCTTTTGACTCTTCTTTATTTAGGGCTTCATCTCATTGTGTGTTATGTAAGCCATCGTGTCACGAAGCTGAAAAGGATGGTCTGTCTTGAGAGATCAGTCATTCCACCAAGTGTTCTTACTGCCAGTATATTACAACTGCTTCTCAGAATTCTTCTGGTGAGTGTTCAGCCCTGCTTACAAGTAGTCTTGGACCACTTATTCTGTCAAAATACTGTGATAGTGCTCACAACCAAAAGAATATAGCAAGTAAGTAGTCCTATGAGAAAAAAAAAAAGAAAGAAAGAAAGATGAACTAAAAATCAATTCAACAAAAGTTTTCAGCAATAAGATTTACAATTTTTAGAAAAAACTTCAAGGGAGTAGTAAGAAAACTTTTACTAAAAATGCCAAAGAGGGAAGTGAGACTATTAGAGAATCTGGATGTAATATGGAGTAGTGCCTATTTACTTAAAGATTCCTATGGGGCCCACATCAGTGTAATTCCCCACTTCTCATGGAAAATCGCCCCATCTTGTAATCAGCAAGAAATGGCTAACAGAATCAGTGGTGCTGGTTCATTCCCAGATTCACACACACATTCTTTTAAACTGATAAAATTGGCTTCCAAGTTTACTGTATTTCTAGGCTTCTTGAACAACTGACTCCTTTTTAATTTGGACAGTACGAGGCACAAGAAAGAGGTAAGAATGCAAAGAAAAGGCAGATATTTTCTGCTTCCGGTTCCAGCTGTATGAAAGTCCCTATCAATGGCTATGTTGTTCTCTAGACTGAGATATTGCATAGAATTTTGCACCCTTAACATAATTTAGACTTTCCTATTTTTTAGTTTTATCTTAATGAAAACATACTGTGTGTATTCTTTTGCCTCTTATCCTTTATTTAGTATTAAACAGAATTTACTTTTGTTGAGCATCACAGTAATTTGTTCATTTCCTTTGCTCAGTAGTACTTATCACATTAATATTTCTCTATTCAGCAATTTGACGTATGTAGGCATTTGTGTTATTTCCAGTCTTTTAGTGTTATGAACAATGCTGCTATGAACATTCATGTAAAAGAATTTTCATTCTCCTTGCTTTGGAAAACTTCTATCTGTATTTTCTGTATTAGCTCATTAGCTGCTTTTTGTAGGAAATATACTTTCACAGCCAGCATGTTTTCATTGTCGTGATGGGGTTTTCTGAAAGTAAGTTCTTAATTTTAATGAAACCCAATTCATCTTTTCCCCTCTATTGTTTCTGCCCTTTAGTGTTTTATTTAGTGAATTCTCCGTTAGCCTGAGTCTTAAAAGTATTTTCATTTTATCTTTTAAGTACTTTAATGTAATTCCTTCTCTAGTTACAGTCTAGAAAGTGATTTTGAATGTTATGAGTTGGGTTCAAATTCATTCTCTCCCATACTCCCACAGAAATATCAATTTTACTAATGATATTTATTGAATTTCTTGCTTTCATTTTCACATGGCCACATCTCACTCACCACTGAAGACTCTTGTAAGGAGTATTATTTTCTCTAAATATACTTCTATGAAATCCCCTCTTCACTTCCTTAGCAATCCTCATGTTCTCTGTCCTACCCACGTCTTTCCATAATGTTTGCTTTCCTCCCTCCTGTCATGTACTCAGCAGTACTGTCAAAGCCGGGAAATGGGTTCCCTCTCTCACACATGCCTCTAAGAGCAGAAATGCTCTAAGTATTTTCCATATTTCATATGCTGAGACACATTTTTAAAATAAATAACATGACAATCCTGACTTTTCTAAATCTTATTTGCATTGATTACAAAGTCAAAATAAAATAACTTTTAATGTTTTCCAAGGGAAGAAATCTATCACATATTCATAATTTTATGAATTATGGCACTATTTAGGTAAATAGTAAAATTTTTTCTTCTAAAACTAATCAGAATATCAAACTTTAACGTTTTAAGTGTTATGAATTAAAATGTACTTTTGTAGGATGTTATCTATCAGTTGTTTCCAAAGAGCACCTCTATATTGTGCATTTCTCTGCAAAGATAATCTGAAGTAGGTCTGATTCAATTGGAGTGGGTCACATTCTCATTTTTTCTTCACCTGATAACCGTGAGTTGTTCTAAAAATATTATTCTTTTCTGATAGAAGGCATAGAAATAAATCCATCCACATAGATATAGTCATCTGAGATGTATGTTCTAAAAACATATGTTGGGGAAAAGATACTTTTTTAATGAAAAATACTGGGAAAACTGGATGTTCATATGTAGAAGTATTAAACTAGATCCCTGTCTCTGACTCTGCACAAAAGTCAATTCAATGTGGATCAATGACCCAGGAATGAGATCAGAAATTGCAACTGTGAGAAGAAAACATAGAGTCACCACTCTAATACACTGGCAAAGGCACCAACTTCCTTTACAAGACTCCTAAAGCTCAAGAAATAAAGCCAAGAATCAATAAGTAGGATAGGACGGCATCAAATTGAAAAGCTTCCATGCAGGAAAAGGAACAATTAAGAGCCTGAAGAGAGAGCCTCAAGAATAGGAGATCTTTGACATCTGCCCTTACACAGGGTATGAAAATATACACAGAACTTTAAAACCACAATAACAAATAACCCAATTAATAAATGGACAAAAGAACTAAAAACACACTTTTTAAAAGAAGAAATACACATGGTCAACACATACAGAAAAAATGCTCAACATCCAGAACAACCAGGGAAATGCAAATTAAAACTAGAGTGATGTCATCTTATTCTGGTCAGAATGACAATTGTTAAGAATACAAATAATAATAAAAACTGGTGAGGATGTGTCAGTGGGAAGGTACATTTATACATTACCAGTTGGACTAGAAAGCAATATGAGGTTCCTCAAAAAGCTAGGAATGGAATCACCATGTAACCCAACTATCCCACTCCTTGGAATTTATCACCAAGAACCAAAAGAGAACACTACAGTGATATAGCTACATCAATATTTATAGCAGCACATTCACAATAGCCAAGTTGTGGAACTGGCCCAGATGCCTGTTAACAGATGAGTGGAGAAAGAGAATGTGGAATATGTACACAGTGGAGTTTTACTCAGCCGTAAAAAAGAATGAAAGTATTGCATTTGCTGGTAAGTGGATGGGATGAGAAAAGGGAGGAACAGTGGAATGAAATTTACCTAACTGTCCTACAAACATGTATAAATATAACACAGTGAATTTCACCTTTACGTATATCTACTTTGTATATCTACAAAGTACTAATCAAAAATATTGTAACTAGAAGGAAGACCAATAAAATAGAGGAAGAGGAACAGGAGGAGGTGGGAAGAGAGGGATAGGTGACTTATTCTGGACTGAATTGAATCAAATTATATTCCATGCTTTTATAATTATGTTGAAACAAACCCCAATATTATATATAAGAATAATGCACTAATTAAAAAATATTTCCAAAAAGCTATTCCTTTGTAATCCAAGAGTTGAAAGGAATAAAACGCAAAATCACAACTGTACTGTAGAGGAAGTTCAGGTTTTAAATGTATATTGCTTTCCTAAAATCCTTGATTCCTGTACTACAAAAATATTGTTCTCCAAATTTTTATTTACATATTTTTGATATTTGATATTTAACTTTCTAATTGTGTATGTATAAAGTTCACAATTTCAACCATCACAGTTTAACCCAAAATTCATATTAAATCAAGAATACCCAGAAATAGACTGAAAGTTGGCTAAGTTAAAAATAACCTCAATGTGGGTGAATTATTACATGAGCAGGGGGAACCTTGCCTATGATGCTGGGGGACAAAGGGAGAGGAGTGGAGGGGAATTATCAGCCCAGTGGGGAACCTTCAACTTCCATGAAAAGCCAATCTAACACAGGGGTAAAGTATGGGGAAACAGGATGGGGGGAATCCAAAGGGGGAAGATCATGGACTGGTATCAGCCTCGGCTTGCTCTGTCATTATGCATGTGTTCATGATTTTGTGGCAACGATTCCCTCGTAAATGTAAGACTACACTGAATGAATAAAAAAAAAGAAAAATTGAGGACACCCATCAACATCATTTTTTGTATTGTGATAGCTTTACTCATTTCCACAAGGATCAGAGCCAAACTGGTGCTCAATTTTAACAACTATCCCAATATTTCTGGCCAGCATCTCTGCTCCTTCTCACTCTCCATGTCCTCATTTTCTGACTGTTAAAATTATTTTATTGACCTATTTTCATATGAGCTGTTGGATCTAAGAAACTAAAAATTTTATTCTGTACATCATTGCATGTATGTGTCTCTATGTAAACAATCTTTCACCTCTTAGAATAGATACAATGTAAATACACCAGGATCTAGTTGATGAATTATTATGACTGTTTTCATAGCTATGTATTTCATTATAACATGCTCCGTAAAACCCAATTTTTCTTAATTTACTAAATTTGTCAGTTTCAATCACAAATATATTTATTTCTTCAAAGTTAGAAAATTATGAAATTTTTTTATTAGAAGTATATAGAGATACAGTTGAGGGGGAAACATTATCAAAACAGTAGCAATCAATGTATATAAACTTTGTTATCCAGGGGTAATGCCAAAACATGGATGACCCCCTTGGATTTTACCTGTTGCAGTTTCCCCCAGAAGAACTCATAAGTTAAATGGGTAGCTCGTGGAGGAATGGCATCGGCTTCTGGGATGGTATATGAAGAACTCATAGGAGTCTGGAGATTGGGAAGATGGGGGAACCATCCCAGAAGCTGGTGAAATTATTTTTTAAGAGAGAGGGACATGAGAGAGAGGGAGAATGAATCAGTTTTATTTACTTTTTCACATGGCTTCTCATTGCTCTGAGACATCTTTGTGTACATGGTGCTGGGATGCCAACTCGCATACTTGTGCATGCCAGGCAAGCGCCGTAACTGCCGAGGCACCACTTCAGCCTCTGAAACTGTGCTTTATTCAATCATGCTACCACTATTCAGTAGGTAATCATACTACTGATTTTATCTTAAACAAATTTAAATAAAATATATAATATGTTCAGCATATTTATTAATGGAAAGAAAAATGTTTTCAACATAGTAAATAATCTAAAGTAATATTGTAGCTTCTGTGTTATTCATTTACTCTCCCTAACACCTAGTTCTGACAGGTATTTTGTATTAGGCTAGCCTATCTCGGTATTTAGTGCTCACACCAGAAATATTAACTTCTACTTACCATTATATCTGTGGAGCCTAGCACATAATAGCTATTCCAAATACAGTGTTAAATGAATGAAGAAATAAAAATTACTGAAATAATTCTATCTCTTACAGACTTTTATAGTCCTTCCATTAGAGTTCCCTATAGCGTTTGTAACATTAAACCTTACTTTATATATATGTCTACATATGGCACACAAATCCCTTTAGATATGATAAGAGTCACCAAATTCTGCATCTTTATATAACACTTGTTACTGAGTTCAGTACAGAAAAAGTACCTAAAAACTTCACTTTAGACAAGGGAATAAGTAAAAGGTTTTTTAAATGTCTCAGGGCAATTTATATCTTTCCACAAACATTTAACAGACTATTAGATTTTTTAATTCCATATACATAACAACTATACGCAATAGTTGTGGTCAGTCATTTCATTTTCATTTCTTGAGCCCCTATTACATATGCCACATTGTTCTACAGATGGGAAGACAACAAAAAATGTACAGAATCTCTAATCTGAAAGAGTTTACAGGAAAGAAGAAGTTTAAAAACATAATGTGAAGACCATAATGCTAAACATGGGAAGGAAAAGGCATGGGGTTTGCACAGAATTGGGGAGAGGGAATGGCATCAAACATGGCATTTATGTCATAAACTATGTAGGAATACTATGTAGTGGAGCACATTTTAAAAGCCAGAAATAGTATACTATGTATAAAAATAAACAAAAGTATAACATATAAAGTCAACTTTTTAAAAAGCCCAATCAAAATGTAATGAAACTAAATGTAAGACCTGAAACCATAGAACTGTTATAATAAAATAGAGGTAAAAACCTCTTTGTCACTGGTTATGGCAATGAATTTTTTGGTTTGTTAGCAAAAGAAGAGGCAACTAAAGTAAAATTAAACAATAAGGACTACATCAAACTAAAACATGTCTGCAGAGCAATATAAATGACCAATAAAATGAAAAAGCAACACGTAGAATGGAAGAAATATTTGCAAAATATTTGTCAGATAAAGGATTACTAGTCAAGAGCTATAAAGAACTTGTACTACCCAATAGCAAAAAAGAATCTGATTAAAAATGAGCAAAGGACCTGAATACACATTCTCCTAAAGAAAACATAAAAATGAGCAATAGGTATGTGAGAAGTTATACTAAATCAATAAGCATCAGGGAAATACAGTCAAAAGCATAAGAGATACCATCTTACAACTATTAAGATGAATATAATAAAAAAAAGAGATAAGTGTTGACCAGGATGTACAAAAAAAGACAGTCCTTATACATAGCTCGTGGAAATGTAAATTAGTATGGCCATTATGGGAAATGTTTTAGAGAATCCTCAAATAAATTAAATATTAGAAATACCATATAATTCAGCAATTCCATTTCTAGGTATAACTATATAGCCAAAGGAAATAGAATCATTATATCTAAGAGATGATGTAATGATCATCTAATGATTCTAAACTACCACATTTACTGTTGCTTTATTAACAATAATCAAGATATAGAACCAAACTCAGTATCTCTGAACAGCTGAATGGAAAAGAAAATGTGATAATCATGTGTACATTTGTGTGTAAATACAGGTATACAATGGAACTTTAGTCCACCTTTAAAAAGGAAGAAAATTCTGTCATTTACCAAAACCTAGATAAATCTTGAGAATATTATTCTAAGCGAAATAAACAAGACACAGAAAGACAAATACTATAAATGATGTGTGAGGAAAAATTAATTTGCTGAATGGATCAAATAAAATTCAACATCTATTCAACTAATATAAATAACCTGTGTGCAATGTTACCATGGTCAATATATCAATAAAGTAAACCAGCATTCATCCAATTTGCATATATGTTAAATAGGTCATATTAATATTATACTATGTTATTTATTACATATGTAAGATAATGAAGAAAATAATTAACTCATACTTTTGGATTTTCAAGAATTCTAAGAAAACAGCCCATGATTTGCTCTCATCCATGTTTCCTGTTCAAGAATACTGAGCTTGATATCATTTTTGTGTGTATTTTTTACCTACATTCCCTTCCGGTTTTTGTTGTTGTTTTGGTACCAGGGACTGAATCCAGGGATGATTAACCACTGAACCTCATCCCCAGCCCTTTTTAACTTTTTTTTTTTTAAATTTTGAGACAGGATCTCACTGAGTTGTTTAGAGCCTCGCTAAATTACTGAGGCTGGCTTTGAACTTCCAATTCTTCTGCCTCAGCCTCCAGATTCCCTGGAATTACAGGCAGAAACCACTGAAACTATCTGCACTCCCTGTTTTGATAATGTGAATTTTTAGGGATACTTATTGTGTTTTACACTTTGGGAGAGAATGCTTTATAAGACTGAAATTATTAAGAAGTTTAAAGGACATTACTAGGTAATTATTGCAAAATAGTTTTCTAAAACTCATTCATAATAATTGTAAGATTAAATTACTAAAGTGAAATTAAAATATTTTACCTGTGTCTCATTTCCTCCCTCTGTCCTATGATAAGGCAACATAACTCCTTACTAGCATATTAGGACAATAAATATTGTATAGATAATAATTAACAACTGGAGATGGTGTTGAGGGAAAGAACAGAATGATCTTCAGGCAAGACTGGAAGTCTGAAGATGAATCCAGATCAGATGTTGGAAAAAATGCTGACATACATGTACACTCACCAACAATAGGATAGCAAAATTGTTACATAACTTTCTGACCAGTCCCGTATATCACTAGTATTTTCCTAGTGGCCAATTCAACTCCCTCTCTTGCCTGAAAATCTGCAAATCTGATTCATGCAAATCTAGGACATTATATGGCAAAATTTTAGTAGAGGTTGCAAGTCACAAAGTGTTTAAGATTGGAGCTTAGGCTTCATGCTCTGTTTATTATTATATCCTCCATGGTGAACATTTCTGGGCATGACTGGAGACTTACCCACTTGTTAGTAAGTTGATTTTTTGTTTAATGGCTACAATTCTTTTTATATATAGCTCCCTGAACTGAGAATATTGTGTGAGAGAGGAATGTTTTCAGGATTCTAGAACCAGAACTCTAGCTGAAACCCACAACAATGTTTAATAGAATATATTAGAAGGTCATGCTGACCAGTTACATGGCATTTTTATTCTGCCAGGCTTTTTTGTGCTATTTGTACTATAACACAGTATTTTGTTAATATTTATGGCATTGTAGATAATGTGCAGCACATTTTGCTATTTCTAAGACTAGTTAACGGTTAAAATATTGTTATTACTAATACACTGCAATTTGTAAATCTGATTTTTCTTATTTGGAAGTACCAAAATGTCATATTTTGCTGTCAGTAGATATAAAACAAAATTAACTTAGAAAAATTAACATCCTAGGGACCTTGTCACAATTTGTTAAAAATTGATACCACAACCTCCTGACATTTACATTATGCTTTCCTTCAGCACATCAATATTTTCAATACTTGAGTATTTTTCTTATAAGTTGAGTGATACCTATATTTCATGTGTTATTATCAGATGTCATAAACGATGTTTTAATTTCCATGGATTCCATAATATAATAGTGGTTTTTGGAATGGCACAAGTCTGGATTTAAATCCAGATCACAAATTGGATGAGTGATCTTGGTAATAGATTATTTTTTGTAACTTCATTTCTTTTATATGTAAAGTATTCATTTCCACTACCTTAGAATATTACCATAATGTACATTTCAAAACCCAGACATATAAAAAACGCTTTCCATTATTGTGAACGTCCCTAAGTACAAGGCCCTATGTTAAAGGGTGCCAGGAAGCATTCATTGCACTTTATATTTAAAGCCATAATTTGAAGAAAATTAAACAAATCACATTTTCTAAGTATACAAGATCTAGAAATCACATACCTGAACATTAAAGTATAATAGTTTCAAAAAGTCAATTAAGTCTCACAACTGAAGGGCCTTACAGAGAACTGTAGGAAAGTGAGTGTTTTACAGCTGTGGAAGTATTAGTGATTCTATGACCAATATGTTAAAGTCTTTACACTGTCGTAGGCTCACAAGGGCTCACAATTTACATCCTCTAATAAGTGATATTCCTGGAGGATAAAGAGCTGTTTAAAATACAAAGTATAGTATAATTAAATAAGTCACTGAAGGTCAATTGTTTTTTGGACAAATCATCTCAATACCACACTGTGAAGAAAGTGCTTTAACCAACTCTAAACTCGTTCTTTTGTGGTAAATTGAGAGAAAGCATGATGTCCCCAAGATCCAAAACTGTGTTGAAAGAAGGAATCACAAGCAAACCACCAAGTGTCCAATGGCTAAAGCTGTCAACACTTGGTTAGGGAAGGAAGACATATTTTCACCAATTAAAAATATAAATGAAAACTGCTGTCCATGCCTATGATATATTTATAACTCAGAGTAAGATATAAATCTGAAGACTTATTTCCACAGAACATTAATCAAAGAACTCAACTCACGCTCAAGAGCAAGCAAATATACTGACTCCAGGCATGAAGATGCTGAACAACTTCTATGATAAAAAGTGTCATACTGGTGGCAAATTGACGTTGCTCTTCAACCAGAATGAACCATGTCCTTTGTTAAAGCTCACTCCTTTTTTTTTTAATTTTAGCTTCTGTGGGAAACCAGGATGTACCTATTCATATGAGGTATTATGTAAATTAATGCTATATTTCTGATGGGAAAGTGATCACTGGGATGTCAACTCAAAAGTGACAGGTTGTAGGTAACTTCAACAGAATGAGCAGGTATCTGACCTATGGTTCTATCAGTAGGTCCCAACACATCATGCCTTCAGCCAAAAACACAAAGAACAAGATTTTGACAAATAATGAAATTGAAAATATATGTTGATGTTACCAGAAGGAATGTTCTTATTTTATATCTGTGATTTTAAGAGTTTTCACTCTAACAATCAAAACACAAATAAAGTTAAGTGTTATTTAATCCTAAGAAATGTACACATCTCAAAATGCAAATTCTATTAATATAAAATCCTTAATTCGATAAATTTCTTTTTAAATACTCATAAAATAATTTTCCATATTTATATTCAGATATCCCCATATTGCACATATGTCCAGCCATTTGTTTGGAATAAGAAGTGCCATTTATATCTCAAATATTTGCAGGACTAAGAAACAAGAAATGATAAATAAATAAATCAAGAAATCCAAAGATTAAGACAGAGAGGCAAGGCAAATATGAGAAAAGAATGGTTGTTTTTAGTAAAGCCATGGGAGGGGTGAAAAAAACATAAATAATAATAAAACCCAGAAGAGTGAAGTAGGATAAAGATGCACTGGCCTGGTTCATGCATAGAGTTTGCCAAAGAAAGATCTAGAATGCTGAAATCAATAATTTGATACATTTAAACAGAATTTTGATAGATATGCAGATATTGAAACACATAAGGTGGCAAATCATTCTGAGTAGAATATCTATAATAAATATGATGTTTCTGTAAATATCTCATTGAAGTTGGAAGAAAAGCAGAGCCTAGAAAATCTTCGTAAGATAGGGGACTAGATAGTTTCAACACTGTCTTTATACAGTTTATATCCAGATTCATAAGACCTTTGAAATGCTAATTCTCAGAACATGAAGCAGTACAGTTCATGATATAGTTTGTAGATAGGAACCATTACTGTACTTTATAGCATGAGGTCAGGGTAGATTTCCAAATTTGTAATATCTACAAACTATATTTCATCTTTGTCTTCATATTCTTATCAGTAAAAGAACGGTGTAACTAGGAAGAAAGAATGGATTCTATCAGTTCTAATATATGACTAAGATGTGGAAAGTTTATGATTCCAATAAATTTCCAAGGTAATGTTCATTAAATTCCTTAGATCACTTAAACAATGTCATACAGGACATTTTCACAACAAAAACTGAAAAATGAATCAGTATGTGATCTGTATAAGAATGCATGCTTTCTGGTTTTTGCTGCATCTGCTATGAGAATAAAAATCATCCTCAGCTATCACATGGTTGACACTCCAGTAAAGAGCAACATCAGTCTGAAGAGAGGCACTGTCATTGTGAAGAGCCCAGAGGAATCCCAGGAAGGGATTTCAATTACCTCAATGTAGGTAGGAACTGTCTCCTTTAGAAAGGAAAAGAGGCTCTGGGTTGAAAATGGTGGGGAAATGGAAAGGAGCTGACTCTGGTTCACACTCTATGTAGTCATGCGCAGATCAAGATTGAGAGGGTTTCACTGGGCTCATCAGAAGATGAGTACAGTGTATTCTCTCTTCCTTATCTATGCCACTGTGCAGGAGAACTGACCTTCTGAAATTGGAAAGTTTCTGGGTGAAATATATGTCTGCAGGGTTCACATGAGGTGAGGTATTGCTTGAGCCATATCCTAAGCCAGGAAGATGAGTTAGTTCTTGATGGAAATGGCATTAAACTTTTTTTCAAATTGGGCTGGTTTGATTCAGCAGGCCACAATAGTTAAAAACAGGGATATCAGAAACTTTTTGAATGGCATTTATGTCTCTAAAAAAGATACAACGTAGCAGACTGATCTAAGTCTCCAGCCACAGAACCAAGTTCCAGAATACAAAATCAATTTATAATATTTAATGATAGAATAGAAGATGTTATTGCATATTTTCTGTATTAATTTATATCAAATTCATCACACATTAGAGAAATTATACATGATTCACATATATATTTCCTAGATTCTCCTTCTCCCTTCCATTTTAAAATGATGCATTGCCTAAATAAACTCATTTCCCACTTTATGGTCTATAAAAAAAGTTTAACATGACTTTCTAGAAGTTGTAAATAAATTTCAGAGTAAGCGATTTTATGAAAGTTCAGTGTGCACTAGAAACTCAACAAAGAAAACAATTGAGAAAGATACCAAAATATTTCTAAAATATGGAAGATGTTTCTAACCTTGCATTGAAATTAGACAATAAGACCCACATCTTTACGACTGCAACAACCACTGGCTATTTTCACTCCAAAATACAAAGTAGTTTTTCTCCTATTATTTGACTTTGTGAACAATAACAATAATAACGTAAGTCCTTTCAAATACTAATAATCATCATTTTTCAGAATCAGAAATTGACCAAGCAAGGCATCATGGCTCACAGATCAGGAGGCTAACAGAGGAGGATCACAAATTTAAAATAATTTAGGGAAGCCTCAAGCAACTAAACAAGACCCTTTATTTCTCAAAATAAAAATAAATAAATAAATAAAAACAGGCTGGGGATGTTGCTCAGTGTTTAAGTACTAAGTTCAATACTTGGTACAAAAATAAACAAACAAATAAATAAAAAGAAGTTGACCAAGAATAACCTCCCAACACTAACTGTAATTAAGTATACTTTTGCAAATACTATGAAAGTTGGGGAAAATACTAACATTTATAGTTAAATAACGTGGAAAATTAAAAAGGATCACTAAAAGTTTCTTTCTGAAAATCGAATGAGAAAAAATGACAGGCTGTACGTAGGCATGCATTTTATGAGGGCAGCAAATAAATTTTCTCAGTCACAGTCTAAAATAGAAAAGCAGTTGTAAAATGCCAGACACTAGTGTTTTTATGATCTACAAATTAACTGTGCACATTCCTTTTAGTAATTGAGCAAAGAACATCCTCTTTTAAATCACTCTTACAAAACATGGCTTTATACTGCTTTACAGATGCAAGAGAAGTGCAATGGTTGAGTGTCAATCCCTGTCTACTGTATCTGTGTGCCAACGCAGAGAGACCACTTACGGGATTACACACCACATCAAGCAGAGTCTATGCGTCACATCTTCACAAGAGAACGTGGCAGCATAATGATTCTTCTTAGTCCCAGTCTCTCCCTCTGTCCCTCGCCCCACATCCTTTTTCTATGCCTCTTCTCCACCCTCTCTCTCCATAGGGGCTCAGATGTCATTGCTACATGACTCTGGAGATGAATCTATTTCTCTCTGCTGATTCCTCTTCCAGGAAAGACAGAATCCCTCATTGATTTAAACTAAAGAATTTTCTCTTTTTTTCTTTTCTTTCTTTTTTCTTATTCTTTTTTTGAGAACAGACTTCTGAGCTTTCAAATGATCATATTAGGAAGGTTATTTTCACATTATTAAGTAATCAAGGAACAAATGCATTAGCAAAGAGTTGGGTTCACAGGCAGGCCTGTCAGCTTAAAAAAAAATATTTTGCACTGACAGCTAACCCAGATTCCATTTCTTCCTTTGCCTATGGAACCACATGGGAAGCTAAAATGGATTTTAACATTGCATTTTGCCTAAAGGCTATCAGTAAAATTTAATTTTCTTACCGCATTGATTTTTCCATTATAAGTTGTAACAGTCTAATGATATCTCATAAGAATTTTTAGTATTGAAGAAAGGATGTGAATGATTTACCAATGATAACTGCTTGGAACATGTTGTGATCTTGAAACAAATTTTCAATACCACTTTTTGATGAGTGGTTGTTTAAAAATATGGTGCATTTCACATTCTGAGTACTTGGATGATACTTTTAATTCACACATTATAAAGTTTAGTGTGTTACCTCCATGTGAAAGCAGACTCTCAGTATTTGAAATCAAATAACTTGACAGTAGGCAGGAAATTCATTACCTAGATATGAGGTGGACTGTTGTTGTTAAAAATTAATATGTTACAAAGAAAAAAATTAACCAGATGAGACTAGAATGTAAGGCTCTTACCTCTTAATTTTGATTGCATTTAGCAAAGATTCACATATTACCCTAATTCATGAAACACATGAAAGTGTAATGTATTAGTTTCAAGCTTTGGTAAAAATTGGATCAAAAAGAGGAAGCACAGAGCCAGTTTTCCTAACCCTCAAAAAAAAAAAAAAAAAAAAAAAAACACCAGATTTTCTTTTCCCTATAAATGCTTGTCTCATCACTGAAGCTTCAGCAAAACTTAAAATAACCATGTTGAGAAAACAAATAAAAAAATAGAAGCAGTGTCACAGTAAAATCAACAGAGGCTTCAACATGCCATATGTTCAATAGCTCCAAGGGAATATTTTAATTATTATTTCACTTTGTCATAAACACTACAGGTGGTTATAAATATAAAATGGATATTTGTGAACAAAAAATTAACAAAGTTAAATACATCATTGTGAACAAGAGTAGATACCACCAAATGGAATATATGAATATATCTTAATTTTCAACACTAGCCTTTGTTTTTAGCACGTTCATTGCGAGGATCTCTGATACTTATTTTCTTTTCTTTTTTTTTTTTTTTTTTAAAGAGAGAGGGACAGTGAGAGAGACAGAGAAAGAGAGAAACAACTTTATTTAGTTTTTCACATGGCCTTAGTTACTCCCACACTCAGTTGTGTACGTGGTGCTGGGGTTTGAACCCGGGTCCTTGTGCTTGCCAGGCAAGCGCTGAAACCACTAAGCCACCGCTCCAGCCCCTCTGATACTTATTTTCATGCAATATTATGTCTACTTTTCTAACATTTAAAGGGCTTGAAATAGAAATGGAGAACATCTGTTTCAAAGAAATAAATTGTTCTTTAAAATGTCATCAAATAAATTTAGAAAGCCAATCGTTTTCCTATTTTTAAACTAAATTTTAATTTTTAAACCCCATGTGCACTGGGGTATCTATTATAAAAAATAAAGTATACTGTATTCTTTACTGAGGACATCCATTTCTTAGTAAGAACATGTCATTTGCATGTCAAAGGAGCCTTCCAAATCTTTAAATCACTTTCAGAAGCTAATAGATCCTGTATGTAGTCAATGTAACCAACAAAATTTGTAATTACCAACTAATTATGATCCGCCATCACTGCTGAGTACTTGATCATCCATAGTAAATGGTGAATACAGTTACAGAGTGAAGATATGCTTCTGAGCTCATGATGGCAATGATCAACTTCAGCTTCTAAAATTTCCAGTTGATATTGACTGGTTCATGTTCCAACTTACATCTATCATTCTATTCCCCTCTAGAGTATTCAGAAGGAATAAAACCCTACTAATTGCAAACAAATGAATTACAAATGAATTACAAACAAATGAATTCCAGTTTGGTCTTCAATATCCAGAAATATGAAATAATGAATTTTGTTGTTTCATGACACTAAGTTTGTAATAATTTTTTACTGCAGCAGCAGAAAACAAATACAGTAAATAAAGTGATCAATAATTTACTGAACTAGATCCTTAACTACTTAATTTATAGAAATCAACACAGAATTTAAGATACTTTATTAATTAAAAGAAGCAAAGTTGGGCTGGGGCGGTGGGTCAGTGGTTACAGCACTTGCCTAGCATGCGCGAGTGTGCGAGTTCAGACTCCAGCACCACGTGCTCAACAAAGTCTCAGAGCAACGAAACACACATGAAAAACTAAATAAACCATTGATTCTCTCTCTCTCTCTCTCTCTCTCTGAACCTCTCTCAAAAAAAGCCAAACTTTCATATATAAGATACCTATATAGTCACTAAAATACTTCTAAAATTCCTCAAAAAGTCCAAAAGGCATTCTACTATACCTTGTAATTATCATTCATGTTTATAGTGTAGGAAAAGGAATTAATTAAACTAAATATCCCACTTCAGTTGAATTCAGTATTTCAGTGAGCATTTCTTTTATATCTCTTAAAGTTTCTAACCTAAAAGGAATTATATATTTAGTTGACAAATTCACCACAGAGTGAAGTTTGTAAATTTTACTACATTTGTAGGTTTACAACATACAGAGAAGCAGTATAAACCGATACTTTAAAAATCATACACATACACACGCAATCTGAATATGTATAATTAGTTTCAGGTGTTTTTATTTTGCGATTTTTTCCTACAAATTTTTAATTAGTGTTACACAAAAATACAGACCCTCAGACATAGGAATGATGCACATGAAGACCTGTCTCAAAAACAGAAAGCCCAGTAGAAATAGTGCACCACATGGTTCTCACTCTGCTGCTCCATGAGGTATATGTATTTTTACAAAGAAATATATTTCATCAATAACCGACAATTCAGAGTCTCATTTCCTCCCATTTGTAAGCAAATAATTATTGCCATTCTGACATATTCAAATGTATTATGTAGACCAGTAATAGACTACAACAGTGACATTTCTATTCATGTTAGCTTTTTTTTCCAATTTTGAAATAAATAGAAAACTGGAATTAGAGACTTAAGTCTTTGTTCTTCTAGCTTAAATAAGCAAACAGTTATACAATGAAGTACTTTTTTTATTTTCTATGAAACTCAGGAGAACCTATCCTAACTCCTTTTTCTCTAACAGTACCAAAAAGAAATTTCAGTGACATCTCTGGCTCATCTACGGTTACACAAACTTTCAAGGAGATGACATTGGAATGACTATAAGCTTTTAAGCACATCTTAGGGAGGATGTAAGAGTAATTTTGATATAACCATGACATTTTTGAAATTAAAACATCGAGTGAGCTCTGTGTCTTGGTAATACTTTTTTAAAAGAAGGACAGTGAGAGAGGGAGAGAGAGAGAGAGAATCAACTTTATTTAGTTTTTCATGTGGTCTTCATTGCTCTGACACTTTGTTGTGTACATGGTTGGTACTTGGGTTAGAATCTTTGTACTTGTGCATGCCAGGCAAGTTCTGAGCCACTGCTCCAAGACCCAGTTATATGATTTTATTTCAATCATTAGTGTTTAAAATGGAGACAATGTATTCATCCTATAAAATACAAGCCTTTGAATTCAATATTAGCTTAAAGCATTTTCTGATTCTCTTAAATTTTCTTGCTTCCTAGTTTTTCTTTCTCTTATTTTTGATACAAAATATTACAATATAAATCAGTTATTTTATGATTAGGTATGGGTTTGGATAAAATGTTGTCGGCAGTTTGGAAACATAAGGTGGAAAAGCAGTACTATCAATAATAATAAATAATATCATCTACACTGGTAGTAATGTCCATCTACTGAAAAGTTGAGTTATAACACCTTAATTTAGGAATTATGATACACATCTCAGAAGAAAAAATGACGTCTCAAGAAAACAAGGTGATTTGAACTGCATCATATGGTAGTACACCCAGACTCAGACTGAGAGTACCCAATCCTTAAATGAATTTTCCTTCTACCACATCATTTTTTCTGTTGTATTTAATGTTTTTTCTGTTGTATTTAATGTATCACTAGACTTACAGATCTTAACTACATACTTACAACACATATGTCTAATCAGAACCAAATAATTTATCTAATTTTTCAAATACAGAAAATGTTTTATAGAGAAACACTGGTCTCAATAAAAAGTAGCAATGCACAGGAACCTGGAGTGTAGACATAACTGCCAGGTCTAACAGCTCTGACACTGCCCACATGTACACACTCTTGAGGAAGCGACTTGCTATCTCTGTGCTTTAGCTTTCTCTTCTCTAAAAAGTAGACTAACATCATATTATTCCATAGGGCCATCATGAAGACTAATAGTTAACATGGAAAAAGAACTTGGGACATTACCCAATGCATATTAAGCCCTGAAGAAGTATTTGTTCAACAAATGAAAAACAATATTAAGTGTCAGAATAAGTGTGTCATTTAATCCAGATTCTGAAGGAAGAAATGCATGCAGAAGAGAAAAATGTAATTGCTTATAACCACTCTTTTCCTGAAAGGAGATCAACAAGTTTATAAATTCTCAATCTGTTTATGCATAGCCACAACAAAACAATTTAAACATCTTTCAACATTATGATGAATATCCTATTAGTAGCAGTTAAGAAAGCAAACATCTGTCAGAGGATTCTTGAATTAATACCCAAAAAATGATCACACAGAAGTATTCATAAATTCAGCTAATTTAGGATTATAATGCTACTCTCAGCAATAATAATCAGGAGTCAAATTAATGGTAGTAATGCTTAGCAGGGTTTGTGTATTTTGTGTACAATTACCAACCACATGCTGAAATGAAACAACTCACTTGCTGTGTTAATTAGGTAAATCACCATTTTTATTTCACTATCCCTCAGTTTAATCTCAGCAGTTTAGGTCATTTCTGAGTGATACTGCAGTATTAAATAGAAGGTAAATTATTTTTTAACAAGTAATAACATTTATGTTTCCTGTAGACAAATGCTTTAAAATACAGGTTTTTCTAGTTTTAATATTTATCAGAAGACATTCACCATCAAGTTCTATCATCCATAAAAATGTAAGTCCACAATCAGTTTTAATTTCTTTCCTCTTATTTTCCCTTTCTCTTTTAACTTTGCATATAGTGGTCATATTCTTTCTGACTCCAAAAGAACAAATAACAAATTTAAACCAAGAACCTAGAATTTAAAATTTCTGCCACTTGAATGCACCTCTTGATTCTACAGTTAGAAATGATTAGGATAACACTGCAGCCTTTTGGCAGTAGTGAAACATTAGGCTTGAATTTCTTCTAGAGATTTGGTCAAGTGCTTCTTGGCAAAGATTTCCCTTTATTGCTTAATTAAAGTAGGTCATGTCATGTGGGATCTAACCATATACTACATAAAACAAAGTCCAGATATAGCTCAGGATGCTCCTGGATTAATGGGCATCTGAAAACTATTGGTCAACAAGCAGCAGCATGAGCCATTATCTACGTTTCCATCAGTGAAGATCAGTTTCTATACTTGAACTTGAGTTTTTTATAACGCTTTCTTCTTATTTTCCTTTTCTCTCTTAGTTCTGCATGTATAGGCCATATTATTTCCTCCTCCCAAAACCAAGCTTTAAATAAAATGTGAAACTAAAATTATACTAATATCAAAATAAATATTATAATTCTTTCAAATCCTTATGACTTCACTGTGTATTTTATTAGCCTATGTTTCTATTTTATCCATAACGTGTAGACAAATTAATTTTTCCTTGATTATCATCTAAATAAAACACAGCTTCAGAATCCTAAGAGACTTCAGAAGTGTCCTCTACCGTGTTTCTGGTATTATACCCATTGATTCATGAATATTTCCATTATAGAATAGACCCAATATTCATCCTCCCACTTGGCACAAACTTATTTAGTGCCTCCTATGCACTGAATAACTGTGTAAACAAGACAGACACATGCCTACAGAGAAGGAAATTATAAACAAGCACAAATAATGACACTAAAAAAATTGCTCAAGCAATTGTGACAAATATTTTGAAGAAGTAATTCAAATCTTCTATGAAAGTCAACAATAGCATAATTTTCAGGGAAGGTTGGGTTAACAGGATGTAATATTTGGGATAATATGTGAGGAAAGAATTGAAATAAAATAATATGGGGTGGAGGAAGGAAAGGGAAATACACTCTTTTTGACAGAGGGAAGAACATCAGCTAATCTATGATTAAGTCTACTCCATGAGGTATTAGTCTACGAACAATAAAGTTTGAAAATGGAGAATACACCAAAAAAAGTATGAGAATGATAGTATGCAGGATATTACCAAGAAATTTACCAAGAATTAGAATAGAATACGAGAAAAAAACTACAGAAGAACTAATGGCATTGATGGTTATTATGGTCTTGGCTGTCATAATAGGAATAGCAAGAAACTGAGTTCTTATCAGAAAATTCACTGTTTGTATTAGGATTTTCAAATGCTCAGCAAGAAGCAGAGCAGAGATGGACTGGAAAATAAGGTTAAAGACAGTGAAGGAAATGAGGACAGGAGAGGTTTTATGTTGGAGATGTCATCTGAGTAGACTTGGACATGAGTCACAACAATGGACAAGTAAAAATGTAAAACATAATATGACATCATTCAGAGTCTTCAATGAATAAGGGAAATGCTCAGGAGTTCACAAAGAGATAAGTAATCAGGAGAGGTACAATGGGTAGTAGGCACTGCAGAGAATGGTTATTTTTTACATAGTTTTCATTTATTAGGCATGACTTTGAGAATCAAATTAGAAAAAGCTATCTACCTCTTAAATGTAAAGTATGTCAGATATTAAAGAATGAATAATATACACTCCAGAGGGCTGCAAGTAAAATGAATTCCTTAGAGGAAAGCTTGGATTCAGTTAAGAAAAGGAGGTGAACAGCTGGCAATGCAGCAGAAGGGGAGTTTTGTTTATTTATCTTTTGATCACTACCATAAAGTAGAAGTTTTACTGTAATAAAATTATTTTGGAAGAAAGGAGTGAATGAGAATTTGGATTATCAGTGAGATGAAAAGATGCCCAGATAGCAGGTGATATTTTAGAAGAGGACAGAGGCTTGAGTATGACGTGGTATTTCCTTTTGTAGACTGACCATGGAATAAAGACACAAAAGTCTGTTTTTGCTGACGTTGGTGGTGGTTTTGTTTTTATTTTTGTTTTTTCTTCATCATGCCAGTCTTCTGGAAGACCCTGGGCACTTGACATTAAGTATTAAGAAAATGCTGCTACAGACCAGAAGAGAAGTCTTTCAGTTGGGGTTAGAGGCCAGATGTTTAATTTGGTTTCAAGGTATCAAAGCTATGTACTTAGAAAGAGTTACTGTGTCATTTGGAAGTAAAGCTGTCTGAAGTGCATTAACTAATGCCAGAGTACTGAGTCAATATCTAGAAACCTTAATGAAGATTAATATGGTTATGTTTCTCTGTCTCCATAGAAAACAGGGAATATACATGGTATACAACAAAATCCTGAGAAATGACAACCTAAAAGAATCTTCCTGTATTAGAGATGATGAGGCACTACAAAGACACTCGGAAATTTCTTTTTTACACTAGCCTGAGATGGATGCATGTGTATTGGTACTTAAAAATGTTCTTACCCCTTCTGTAATCACCTGTATTACAGGTGTTAGAAACCTGAGAATTACGTTTGGCTCCTGTCTTAACGTGGATCCTCTCAATGCAGTTTGGGTTCCATTAATGAGATGCACTTGTACAACACAGAAGAGAATCTGAATCATCAATGGCAGGCAGATATGAAATGGTAGCAAAGGAAAGGTTTTACAACAGCCTTCATAAAACATCCACCTTGGGGCTGCAGGTGGACATGATCACTGTGTACCATCTGCTGTAGTTCCTGATCTGGGTTTCAGCAGGACTTTAGTGATTCTTTGAAAGTCAGCAGTTGTCCCTGAACTGATAGACTTCTTTAGTCTTTGTTCCTCTGTCTGTTCCATAGAATTCATAAGCACCAACTTTCCTCTGTGTATGATGCCTTTCTGCCAGAATTACCTACAGTGATTGCTTTTCACCAGTTGAATCCTGGCATACACCAGTAGAGATCCTGAGCATCTCTGAGAATAAGAACCAGAACTTGAGAGCTTGATCATCTGTTAAAAATCTCAGTATAAATAGTTGGTATACATTAGAGGATTAATCAATCATCAAATAAATTAATGAACAATAAGAAGCATCTAATTCCAGATTTTTAATATGGGGAAGCCTGTTGGACTACTTGTGAGCCAAAAATTTGGCTCTATGGCTAAAGGACACTCATATATTAAGCTATACTTTTTTTTTTTTAAAGAAAGAACAGAGAGAGAGAGAGAGAGAGAGAGAGAGAGAGAATAAATTTTATTTAGTTCTCTTGTGTGCTTCATTCCCCCAAAACTTCATTATATACCAGGTATTGGGGTCTGAACTCACATACTTGCGCATGCCTGGCAAGCATCATAACTGCTGAGCTACCACTCCAGCCCTTAAGCTAGACTTTTAATAGAATCACTCAAACTACTCTTATGCCCACATTAGCATGATATATAAAAAAAATTGAGCTTTTCTGTGAATAAATAACAGATGATGACAGAAAATGACAATAACCTTTCTCTCTTATTTAATCACCTTTTATCATTTGACTCTCTTTAAACTGTGAAATAAGTTTACACAAATAATACATTTAATAATATTAAATATGAGTTTTCATCAATGGGAAAAATTTCACAAATAGTGATGAATGGAAAAAGAAACACTAAAAATAAAAATTATTATTATTTTACAATATTATTAAACATATAAGCATATTTAAAATATTGAGAATTATTATTTAAATTATCCATCTTCTCCTCACACTTTTCACTATTTGTATAACTCTTTAACTGATGGAAGTCCAGATTTATATACTCTATACCTTTCATACCCTACTAACTCTCATCCACTTATCTGACAAAATGTTAATATTTACCAGATTAAAAATTTAACTTTACAAGTCAGAAGCGAAACAATACTGCCCAACTCCAGAAAAAAATCCATTTCTTCTGATGATTTTGAAAGAACACTTCAAACCCAAAGAATTTCAGAACTGAAAATCTCATATTATACTCTTTTGTCTCTGATGCTTCAATAGATATTACTAACCTAAAAGTATGTAATATTTATATATTGCTTTTTTCTTTAAGAAGAATAAAAGGAGAGATTTTTAGCTCTATGAGTACAATCAAAACACCATAAGATTACAGGTAACCCACATGTAGATACCCACTATTTCATGCGTACAAAGGAAAAGGGCTGTTGTTAAAAGTACTGCAGACTTTTCAGAATAAAAGTTGATTTTTCTATTTTTTTATATTTTAACAGCTAACATAAACAAATAACCTATTTTGCACTTTGAAAACAAAAAGAAAAGCATGCACATAAAAGACAAATGTAAATGAATTCTGTTCAGTGATGTAACTGGGTTACCAAAGAAAATCTTAAATTTAATGTTGATTAAAGTTGAGTATTATGGGGTGAACACAAAACTAGAAACATAAATATTATATGAAAATATTTGTACCTAACAAGATCTTCATTTGACACTATACAGGTTAGATAGGAGTTTGAAAATACACAAATGCAAATTATTAAAGATTTATACATTTCAAAGTTTTTCTCAGATTCCTGACTTTGGTTATTAGAAAAATGTGTCTCCATAATTAGCAATTAAATATATAGTGTATAGGTTCAATTAAGATATCTGATTGTTTTCTTCTAGGATTAAATGACATGAATTCTGAGCACCAGATGGGAAGAAAACATGAACTTTATTTACATCTTTGTAGCCCTCACAAAGACAATGAGAGGTGTTTTACAAGAAAGAATACTAAATATAGAGTGATACCATGCCAATCTCAAATTGCTCTATCCAGCTCAATAAAAAGTGATGTAGAAAAAAACATTCATGAGAATGAAAATATTCAGAAAATATGTCAAAAGGCACTTTTTTAAAGGAAGCATAAAATTACTTGGCAATTCTACATTACGTAGTATGTGAGATTAAATCCACTATAGTAGTCATATGGGTAACAAAACACAATGATAAAATCTGAGAAGAACGAACCACATTCCTATATGCCTTTTTAAAATTAGGTTTGCTTGTAGGAATACAATTTCTTAAAAACTAAAATGCAGCAATAACTAAAATACAGTGGATACATTATTTCCTCTTACTTAATATCTAGAAAAGAATAAGTTAGGGACTGGAGTAGTGGCTCAGGGTTATGGCACTTGCCTGGCATACATGAGTATGGGGGTTCAAACCCCAGCACCACATATATAACAAATTGTCAGAGCAATGAAAGCCACATGAAAAACTAAATAAAAATTGATTCTCTCTTTCTCCCTCTCTCTCACTGTCCTTTTTTCTTAAAAAAAAAAAAAAAAGAGTAAGTTACTGTGATCCTGAAATGATTCTTCAAAAATTAATGTGTTTTCTATACTTGGCTTTTTAAATGTGTGAAAAAGGTTGTTTTCTTTAGCTTAGCTTTCAAAAATATCAGACATGGGAAAACAAGCTGTTAAACTGAATAGTCTCCAATATTTTAATAGCAGCCCTTTACACATATGCAGCAATATATAATACATAAATAGCTTTTTAATCCAATGTTTGTTGTCAATAAACTTTAAGAATCATAACTATTACCTGCTTATCAAGATTTTTTCTTTTTTCTTAACTCTTTAAAATGTTAAACCAACATGCTTTTTCTCATCCATTTACACTACATAAAATATGGCAGCCGTATTTCTCTAAGAAACTAAAGGTAGATACAAAAGACAGGCCATTTTAACATCAACATTCCAGAAATGTAACATTTGATAAATAGAATCAGTGCTTAAAATTTAAAGTGATATTTTCTACTAATAACAGGGTACTTGAGATGTTATTAAATCAATAAAGTGATGAAGGAGGAAGGGTGAAGAGACCACTGTGACAGATCACACACAAGTAAGTTAGAGTGGATGACAACAAAGTTTCCTGCTCGCAGCTCACAGGAAATTGCAGCTGAGCCATTCACAGCTCCATCTCTCTCATTATCAATTTCCCATGGGTGAAAACATTAAAATATTCTTCAGCAAACTGGAGAAAATAATATGCACTTGCCAGTATTTACATAATGTATAATCTAACATTATGGATCTATCAGAGGCTTAATAAACAATTTATGAACTAACATTTGAGGAAGATCTGTGATATAAATACATGTATGCATATATAATATTCATTTGTTAAACAAAATAATGATAATGATGAAAAGCAGAGGGACTTGGTGGAGACAGGAGAAGGAGAATGGGAGATGATAACATTTGGAGAGAGCTTATGAAATAGTTTTTTGAAAGGACCTGATTCATATTATCTGATTTAATCTTTACAATAGCTCTTTGGTATATATGCCATTCTCTCATCAAGAGAATCTGGGACTAGGAGAAGCTCATGGCCAAGAGTAAATGGCTGGCTGATCAGTAGAGAGACTTTGCGGGTTTACATCTGCCCACTTGAGGACTACTTTCTTATAAATCATGTCCTCAGTCTTGAGCAAAGTATTCCATAAGTAGAGCTGAAGAGGTAGTTTCTAGCTGGGTACAGTGGTGCATGCCTGTAATCTCAGAGCCTTGGGAGGCTGAGGCAGGAGGATTGCAAGTTCAAAGCCAGCCTCAGCAATTTAGCAAAGCCCTAAGCAACTTAGCAAATTGCTTTCTCAAAATAAAAAATAAAAAGGGCTGGGATTGTGAATCAGTGATTAAGTGCCTCTGGGTTCAATCTCTGGAACAAAAAAACAAGATGTGGTCTCTGCCTTTCACATTTCTAACATCTAGTGAAGGCACCATGGAGCTAAAGAGTAGACATGAATGTTGTATGAATACATGTGAAGGAAAAGGAACATTTCCAAAAAAGCTGCAAATAGGGATAGCACTAAAAATGGAATCAAAGCTGATTAAAGTTGATAATCTTAGTATAAGGGTTATTCCCACAAAAATTAAATCTACTAAATAACCCACAAAAATTAAATCTACTAACTATGCTACCAAGTAGCTAACAAGCCACAGGAAAGAAAGCTGTGTAAGCTTTAAAGGGTTATGTAAACAATCTTAGAAAGGGAATACAGTGTCTCATCTGTGAGCAGCAAGTGTCACTTCCATGTTGATGACTCTTTAGACTCCATTTCATCCCCAGAACCTATCACTTCTCAGCCTTTTGGCTAAGATCAAGTGTAGTATCCCCATAACTTTACACAGTACCTGGCCCCAACAAGTCACTCACTGACAAATTAAGGTGTGGTCTCATATTGTTATTGCAATAACTCAAGTTTATACCTTTGCCAACACCTAGTCAGCAATTAAATCTAGTGGTCAAAATGGAGATGAAATTTTTCTGACGCCAACATCTGTGAGTTTTCTAAGGTTATGCAAAGTGAGCGAGTGGGTAACACAATGCTCATAACAGAAACAAGCATTTCAGAAGTGAAGGTTTTCTACTTAGTGATGATCTTAAAACTCTATTAAATAAGTATGCAAATAACTAATGTGGGGCCATTAATTAAAGTGTCACTGTGGCTTAGTGTACACAAGCACAAGATGGTTATCCAAACAATTAAGGCAAAAATAAATTTTAATTTCAGTTATCCAGATAAATGACCCAGTCCTGAAATTAAAACTCAAGATGTAATATGGATACTAGAAGAGCACAACTCTTAGACTACAAATATAGGATATTTAAAATCACATAGTATACAATCAGTAAAGGATCACGGCATATTACCAAATGTTTTCTACTGAATATTAAATTCTTAGGTGTATTTCATGTGAGAAATTACCACCATTGATAGTCTTAAAATAGTAGTTCATGGGCTGGAGGGGTGGCTCAGCAGTTACAGCACTTGCCTGGCATGCAGAAGGACATGCAGGTTCAATCCCCAGCACCACATACACAAAAAAGTGTTACAGCAACGAAAGCCAAATGAAAAGCTAAATAAAATTGATTCTCCCCTTCTGTCTCTCTTACTGTCCCTCTATCTCTTAAAAAAAATAGTAATCCAGAGGCATAAAAGATTCTCTCTTCCTTCAGCTCTTTACTCAAAAGCCTCCATATTTAGCAAAAGTGTCTCAGGCCCCCTGTTCAACATTTTATACCCTACTATAGAACAACTGACACCAACTATTTTTTTTTCTTTTCTTCAGGGAAAATGCTATTTCCACTAAGATCCTGGAACCCTTTCATTCCACAAATGAAGAAATTGAAGTGCTACGTCCTCAAGGGCTGAAACCAAAGTGACACGTTTCATATTTAAGATGTCGTCACTCTTCAGACTTTAGCTATAGGAAAGGTGGAATCATATGCAATAGAAAGTCAGAGAATGTAGACAGAGTCCTCCCATGAAACTCAAAAAGGGATTTCAGGAATAATCTGAGTGGGTCTGACAAACAGGGCCAATAGACCTGGAAAAATCTTGTCCTCAAAAGCAACTAAGAGTCTCCTGGAAAGAAAGCACAGCATAGAAGATGAAGAAAAGTCTGTCGAAATTGACACAATAACCAAGTTTTAGTTATAGGAGATCAAAGGACATTTTCAATGATGTGTGGGGCCAAACAGATTTACCCCGAGTTTCAGTTTCATGTTTGGGTCCTGTGGAACACAAAAAAAGATGAAAAGAAACCTATAAGAAAATATGAAGAAGTTTCAATAGGCCTTAGAGCATAAGAAACAATCCTTTAGAAAAATCCTACAAGGAAATGAGGAGGGAAGGGAAATGGCATTCTGGTCTAGACCAGCAATGGATTACTATGGTAACAGCTAAAGGGTTCCAGTGCTTCAACTTGAAAGATGACATCAACCCTGGGCCTAGCACACCTCTGAAGAATAAATCAGAACCTGATTGGTTCAACAGTATCCATGAGATTTAAGGTGGATACAGTTCACCTAACTGCAGCTTAGAAATGGATCCTCCCTGATTCTGTCAGGCAGAGATGACTGCAAGGCCCCCACCCCCACCCTTGACGCTGTGCAGCCTTTTAAGAGATTCTGTGTTAGAAACACAAAGCTAAGCCATTCCCAGATTCCTGACCCCAGAAATTTCTTAGCTATTGAAGGTGAGTTATTATTATAAGTCACTAAGTGTTAGAGTGATTTTTTTGTATGAAGAATAGGTAATTTCTATAAGGTCTTACCTGTGAGCTAAGTAGGGAAAATGTACTACAAGGGCACTGGTTGGCACATCTGAAAAATGTGGACTGCTTTTAGTCAGTTTTTTTGCTTCTGTGACTAAAAGAGCCACAAGACCAATTTTAGGAGGAAAAGTTTATTTGGGGACTCATGGGTTCAGAGGTCTTAGTCCATAGAAGGCCAGCTCCATTTTCTTGGGGCTCAAGGTGAGGTTGAATATCATGATGAAAGAGTGAGGAAGAGGGAATTGCCAGGAAGCAGAGGGTGACTCCACTCACCATATACAAAATATATATCTCAAAGGCATGTCCCCAGTGATCCACCTCCTCCAGTTATACTCTACTAGCCTACAGTTACCACCCAATTAATTCCTATCAGGAGATTATTTCACTAATTGGATGAAGGCTCTTATAACCTAATCATTTCACCTCTCAACCTTTTTGCAATCGCATATTGAACCTTTGGGAGACACCTTTCATCCCAACCGTAACATGAACTAAAACTAGCTAAATGAAGCAATCGATTGTGATTTGGTTTTTTAAGTGTACAAGCCTGTTTTATCTACAAAACTTTATAAATAAGGTTAATAACTATAATTTGGTTTCCCCCTGTGAAGGTACGAGGGGGAAAACTTGCTTCATGATTAGTAGAAAGTGTTATAAGACAGAACATTGCAGCATCTCATAAGGAAAGAGTTAGGACCCCCAGAATACATAACAGCCAAGTCAATTATGAGTCCAAGGGGTGACTCAGTATACCCTTGGTCAGAATATATATACTGATGTGGCATGTTGGCAAGTGGACCAAATCCGAAGAAAACAGGCTTGTATTGTAGAGTGAAGTATCTCAAACCTTAACAGGAAACACCTGGGGTCTTGTTCAAAGACGGTATTTCCTCTGTTCTTAGATTAGATATGAGACACTGAATTTCTCTTATGATCTCAGGTGGTCTAAAAACTAATTTGAGTAATATGTTGGAGAACACATGTAAGAGTGATTGCTTGTGAAGAAATAAAAGATCATAAAGGACACAGTGAGGAGGATGGAGCAACGGCTCAGCAGTTGAAGCACTTGCCTGGCATGCACTAGGACCTGGGTTCAAACCCTAGTACCATATATACAACTAAGTGTAGGGGAAACAAAAGCCAGATGAAAAAATAAAATAAAATTGATTCTCTCTCTCTCTCTCTCTCTCTCTCTCTCTCTCTTTCTCTTAAAAAGAAGAAAAAGAAGAAGAAAAGCAAAGAAAGTGCACAGTGAAAAGTCCCAAATTCCTACAATTGAAATCATGGGAGCTTAAAGTCAATATCATTTAAGTATTATTACAAATGGGATTTCATTTTATAGTTACAGGTTGGTTAAACCTAGAACAGGTTAGGTACAGAAATATAGTAGGAATTAGTGATTTTGAGGACACTAAGTGGGTTCAGAATTATGCTTCTGTTCTAAATGTCTGTTCCTCTAAGGCTATAATATGAATAATCTTGTTTCAATATGTATATGACACATTTCATACTAATACAAAGAGATTTGAAATTCTCAGAATTTTGGCAGAAAAACAACATTTTGGAATTTGAGCCAAAGAGATTCTAATGAACTATTTTCAAATGAAGTGAAAATCCTCAAGCAAAATATGCATTTCTATGAAAAAAAACTTCTAAGCCTATTTGAATCCTTGACAAAATGTCGTTTTTTTTTTTCTATTGCTGAAACAGAAAAAAGGAAATCTACATTTTCAGAAGTCTTTCCACCCCAAGATGTTGCTTTTACTTTTTACACAGGGTACTTCTCTCTCATTGCCATTGTAAACCTTCTCCTTTATTTTTAAAAGCATATATTGGGCACATAGCAAACTCAAATTATTATTTTGTTTTTTTTATTTGTTAACACAGTCTTATATATTGGAGGAAATCATTGCTACAGATTCACACATACATGGATATTGATATAGTAAGGTAAGGCTGGTCCTAGTGCAGAATTTCCCCACCTTCATCCATTCCCTGATCTCAGGTCTCCTCTGTAACACCACCATGGTATGATTGGAAATGAGCATATACATATATACATGTATACTAATTTTTGAAATTTCTGAGTTTCTCTGCCTGCCTGTGGATAGTTAGGCTTCTCATAAGAGTCAAGTGTTCCCAGCTGTATGATAACCCCCTTTATCCTTCCCTCTTCCTCCCAGCCTCCCTCCCTCCTCTCCCACCTTCATAGTTATGGTTCCCCCAACTTATGTGAAATCTCAACTATGGCAAGTTTATTACTTAAACTTAGCTAACTTTCATTCTTCTTAGGTTTTACTCTAGATTCCACATATGAGAGAAAACATTGGGCCCTTAACTCTCTGTGTTTAAGATACTTCACTCAGCATAATTTTTTTTCCAATTCTATCCATCTGGCTGCAAATGCCATGATATCGTTCTAATAGCAGAGTAGAACTCCATTGTGTGTGTGTGTGTGTGTGTGTGTGTGTGTGTATGTATGTGTGTGTGTGTATATATATATATATATATATATATATATACCATAGCAAAGTCAAATTATTACTAAAACAGGAAGTGTTGAGGTTTTTTACTTTATTCCTAAACAGACTAATTAAACTCCTTAAGTGTTGTGCTTCAATCTTTCTCATTCATTTTGAATCATTTATATCAGTTGCCCCTCCAAAAATACCACATTCCATTAGATGAAATAAACCCATGAAAGCAGTTTATATATTATTCAGTCTTTACCTATAATTACACAGGATATTTTACTATGAGTTTTGAAAACAACAAACATTTGTTTATCTATGTCTCTTAAAAACAAAAAAGAAGAAAGTACATTGTACATGTCTCAAGTACAATTGAAGTGGATACAATTGTGGTCTGGAATAGGAACCCAGAAATGTCTTTTTATATTTCTACCTTTGTTTAAATCAGTTTGAAAGGATAAAGCACCTATGAAATTATGATCAACGATTAATATAAAATCAGACTAACTACAAGCAGGGAGCTTATAATAGCAAAAATAAAGTGATGCTATTTATATGCAACTTTTCAGTTATGTTCTTTGAAGTGTTGTTACCTTAAGAAAGGCAGATAGAGATATATTCAATAAATCACTACATTTCTCAAACAACCTGGTATGTTGCTGGAGTTTCATAGCTGGCAGCCTAATGAGAACGAATGGCTTACAACCTTCTGAGCCTGACCCACTTAGTCATTCACACCATCCATCGAATGGGAGACTGCTTCAGAGATACAAGGTCACACCCCTGCCACAATTATTCTGTCTAATGAGGTATCACAAGATATGTACTAGTTCAAAGGTGTGTTGCAAGGGTAGCTGAGGATAAAATATTTGGCATCCTTGTGCAGAAGCATATGTACACATTTCTGAGTAGATCTTTATCACAGGACCAAATTAAATGAAAAAATGCCGTTTCTTTACAGAATCATTTGCACTATAAAGAGAGAAAGGTGATATAAATTTTACTTTCACCTTGTCAAAATGTGGGGAAAAAATTTAAAAGATTCTCTTTCCCCAAAAAAGTTCAATGACAGGTTGACATGATTATTGAATGGTAACTATTTATGGGACATAACAAAAAACATATGCTGACTTCAGATTATAAAACAACTGATTTGCTTATATTGTGTGGTTCGTGTGTAACTTTATGGAGGGATGTACCATTTCCAGAGTTAAAATGAAGTTTAGGTTAAATCAAAGCATCCACTAACATACCATTATCTCTACAGAAATCCACAGGACTGTGTTAATTATCTAGGTAGGTGATATAAATAATTTTTAAATTTTAATTGCTAATTAAAGAAAATTAATGGTGAAAAGTGATTTGAAAATAAAAAGAAAGATGAACAATAAAAGATAATAATGTAATTTATAACTAATTGAAAAGACTTTCATGAGTTTTCCCTCAATAACCAATAATTACTTCTAAGTAATTTGAAGAAATCAGTGACAACCTAGCTATCTTAGCTATAAATTTCTACAAAGTGGAGCAATCATAACGAGTACTTATTTAAAAAAATGTTTCCTTCTCACTTGGATCACAAAATAAGCTGATTTTCCATAGGCAAGTGGGTTCTGTTTTATGTCTCACTGTGGTATACATCTTCAGAGTCATGTCTGTATGTTATATATAATTTTACCATATTAAATAATTCTGGGATCCTTTTCAATCATTTTCATTTAACTGATTCATGGGTGTCATTATGTATTTCTTAATAAAGTTATAGTTATATATATATATACATATATATATGCATTAGGTGTTTTCTAAATCCCATGATAAAGTACATTTTAAAACACTTTTTCTTCAAGCTATAGTTACTTTATTAAAGAAAGAAAAAGCTGCTATACCAGAGTACCAGAGTACTTTTTAATCATAAGTTTAAGACTTTTAAAAATTAAGAACATAATATGATATCTTTTAATAAGAGAAAAATGCTTATGCTATATTCCAAGCCCTACTAATTAAGGACTATATGATTTAAAATAGAAATGGCTGTCTTTGTCATCATTTCCACCTCTTTATGCATTTGCTTAAATAGTCAAAACTTTTTTCCTTAAAGCATCATTCTTTTAATCTCCCATTATTGGTTATATATTCACAAATGTATGCATGTGTTTATGCATAACTTTGCTTACTAACTCCTATAAAAATACATTAGCTTAGAAAACAGGATGTTCACTTTACAGAAAAGAAAACTGAAGATTTCAGACAATGGTAACTTTCTCATGATTAATAATCTAGTGAGTATTTGAGCTGGAACTGAAATCTGAGTATGACTATTTCTAAGAAAGTTACTATTAAACACATTTTTAAAAAAAGGAGCTACTTACTTTATAATAAAAATTACCTATAATTTATAGAACTTATATTTAATATAAAATCAAATAAAAGTTGGGCCCAAAGTACTTTAATATGTTTACATGTAACATGGGTATTATCAGTCCCCACAAACATTTTAATTTGCTAATTCACTCACATTTACTGAGGTCTATAATACACAGACACTAGATTGTCTTTATAGTCTATTAATTTACTAAGATAAATTTTGTTCCAAAATAGTATTTTCTATGGCAATAAACAATGACATTTTAAAAAACAGATTAGAAAATAAAATGACAAAAAAAGCAAACATTTAACTGTAGTCTCCCTCTTATTAGTGGGTAAAATTTAAGAATGACATCATTTTTATTAAAAAGATGAGCATGAGCTATGCTTATCCATGATTACAAATTGTGTATAATGGTAAACACCTTGAAGAATTGGTAGAATGTGAAAAATGAGGAGCTGGTACTTAGGAATGGAAGTTAATGAAAAAGAATTGACTTTGTTAGGGAAAATATTATTAAATATGTGATAATTACCTTAAGACTTTAAGGTTATTAGCCTTATAGTTGCTATGAGCATTTGTATTTACCAATTGAATAATATTTTTACATTGCATAAATATGATATAACATGGGCAGTACTTAGATGTATAACTGGTAGTGAATACCAAGTCTTATATTATATATAATTTTCCCAAGTAAATCAATCAAGCAAGAAAATGTATGGATGTTTCTAAAAGGGCTACTTTAAAAAGACTAAAAACATTTTCTAACTACCTTTGCATGATGGTTAAGAAGGGGTCCTTTCTAGACTACATCATAGACTTTGATTTATTTCTTGTTATAATGTATACATATTCGCAAAAAATAAATCAGACTATAATGTCTTTATATACATATATGTTAAGTGAGACACCAGGTTTGCTGGGGGGCGGGGATAAATCTTTACCAACAGCACAAATAATCAGAAAGAAATAAAAGGGTTCTGGAAAAAAATTCTCCACAAAATATATTAACAGTTCTGTCTCTTGAAGACCTTCTTAAAATTGTGTAGCATATGCAAATGCATGCTATTTTCTTTGTATTTCATAATAATTTAATATTTTATTTGATTTTATATATCAAAGCAAATTTACAACAACTTAGGCTTTGAATAAATATATACTTGACCACTGTTAGGACTTCATTTTTCAAATAAGCACACTCAATATATATAATGATTCATCCTTTGACTCCAGAAAGAAAAGCTGGCATTTTGTTAACATTGAAATATCAAGCCAACAGAAATTAAAAAATGAATCTCATTTCATATATATTTTAAAATAAGGCAAACTTGAAACTTTTTAAGGAGTTAAAACAGCTTATTTTAGATTAGAAAATAATTTTAATTAAAGAATTCTGCACTTCAACAGCAGGTTTTATAATGTAACTGCAATGGTAAGCAAAGATTTCATTAACTTCCGCCAGAAGTCCCAGATTTAGGAATATTGGCTGTAATTAGAAAAATTAAAGCTACACTTCAGAATTAATTGAAATTATTAAAGTGTTTACTCTTGCATTATTTACAGGCAAGAATGTCAGCAAGCAGAATTTTATCCTTTCTAGAAAGAAATTCTGCAGTTCCTATTAAGAATATAACTTGATTTCCACTGAATATTGAGTCTTTCCAGGTGGGCCTGCTTATAAGTTTTCATGGTATTTTGATTCGCTGGACAATTTTACCACATTTTTTTTTTCCTGAGGACAGCATAGAAGCTAATACATTCCTGATGGATGGGTGTGACATAAGGTACTGACATTCACTGTCCTTATCAAATCTACTAGTAGGATTCACTATAAACTAAGATAGTGTTATCACAACTGCACTGTAGATGGAGTAACCAGAAACCACAGACTGAAGCTCAGTTGTCTAAATTCAGAAAATTTTACAACACATGAAGAGATAAGAATTATAAACCTTAGCATATGAAATCTTTGTTGTTATGTCATTGATTTCATCTAAGATGTTATTTCAGGCTTAAAAATGTTATGGATAGTTCTATTATAACTATTATGACTTTGAATTTCTTAGCTGAAAGTAGATATGTCTTCAGGAACAAAATTGACTTCCTACCATAATTTAAAATAAATGAAACTCTGCCCATGATTTCTGCTTGGAACTCACCAACAAAGCAAACACAGATTCAGTAACATGAAAAGGAAATGATGGTGAAGAAACAGAAAGGTAGTTCTGTATAGAAAGTAAATGAACATAACACAAAATGCCAGTGGAACTCTTTATAGCAAAAAAGTTTGGACTGTGGATTAAGTCACCAGGATTCTAAATTGACCTTTACTTCTGAGGAACTAGCTATAAAAATTTGGTAGTCAACATTATGAAATGATTTTTCCTTATTAATAAAAGTATTTTGAACCACAAACACACATACACACAAACACATGCATACACACAAAACCAGATGAATCAAGTCAAACAAGAAAATGTATTGGATATTTTTAAAAGTGCTGCTTCAGACAGATTAAATTAAAAACTCTCTTTGTGTTATGCTTATGAAGGGGGGTCCTTTCTAGAATACATTATAGTTGTTTATTTTTTACTTTTATCTATATAAAATGAGATACCAAGGATAGCTAGGGAAAAAAATGCACCATTACGACTACCAATGGCACATATAATCAGAAAGACATAAAGGGGCTATATATATCCATAAATAGATGATAGATGGTTGTATTCCAGTATTCCAAACCAGAGAGTAAACAACAGATATTTAAACTACCTTTTCTTGAAAATAAAGAACAGTACAGGATACAAAGATAGACAGGGAGAGAATGTAAGCCCCCAGTTCTTAATAAAATGAGTAGTGAGGGCATTAAGTATACCAGGTCCTTCATTGTTTATTCTCCATTCCTTTTTTAAATAGCAGCAACTCTCAGGGCTGTGGGTATAGCTCAGTGGTAGAGCACTTGCCTAGCATGCACAAGTTCCTGAGTTCAACACCGAGCCCTATTAAAAAGAATTAAACAACAGTAACTCTCAAAATTTAGTTAGGTAAATAACTAAATAACAGGTATGAACTCCATTTCTCAGCTTTATCTGTAGCTCAATATAAATATGTGACTGGGTTCAATAGGCTAGAAACAGAAATTTCCAGGCTGAGAAAACTGGAATTGTCTAAATCTGTTTTTCTTGACCTCTGGTGCATAATCCAAATTTAACCCTGCAGATGAGAATCATTCCCTACTTGATGGTTGTGCAAGAAGATAGCATAAACCTGGGGCCATGAATAACCTTGTAAAAACATTTCATTTTGTCAGAATGGAGCTTAGGGATATTGAGAAAAATAATTCTGTTTCAGATATTGTTTTGGGGTTTCATGGTAATAGCAACTTATACAATATTGAATACTGAATATTTAAATTATAGTATAGACCTTTCTATTGATTTAGTTTTTTATGTTATAGCATATGGGGTAACAAGTCATTTTAAATTTATTTAATTTGATATCAAACCACTCATCTGATATATGACCCCCGTAACACTGGAGATAGGCTTTAGAATGGTTATTCTATGATGAAAAACAAATAAGCAAACAATTGCTTTCCCAGACAAATATTTCAACTCCTTTTCCTAAAGTTTGGTCATGAATATTTTAAAATTTTCCAAACTGTTTCACTGTTCACTTGGTTGTTAAGTTATTTAATTCACAGACTCAACTCCAAAATTTTATACAAATTGAAATCATTCAAGATAACCACTTCAAACAAACAAAACCCCAAACCAGAAATCTTACATCTTGTTTTTATGTAGGTTTCACTAATAACTAATCAGGTAGAATCTTTACTCTCCTGATCAGAGGCTTTTAACCTTTCCAATTCTTCAGTCTTCCCAACAGATCAGATTAAATAATCATCAGCATTACTCAATGACACAAAGAATTAATTGTCTAGATCACAGGATTATTTTACTATGGACACTATCAATACATACATCATTATTATATTGTTTTCTTCTTGTAACCTAAAGTAAATGTCCATGCAAGATATTCCATAGTCATTTGAAGTATAGAGATGGAAGCTGTGACTATGTGACTTAATTTATTCTGGCATATCATTTTTAAATCTGTGGACCTATACTAAAACAAATCAAAATGTATCACTTTAAAAGTCAGTGATTTCTATAAACCACACATTTCCTTTAAAAACAGTAAAAAAAAAATAATGTTCAAATATTAAATAAATACCCAGCAAGAGTTTCCTAAATGTTCTTGCTATCAAAGATACATTGAAATATATGTTACATACTGTTTCCCTTTTTGGTCTGCAACCTTCTCTTCAAGACAGATTTCATGATACACAATGTGTATCACAAGTCTGGAAAGAGCACCCAAATACACAAGATTGATGAGAGTCACCACACATATGCCATACTCAACAGATGTTTCGGTCACATCTCTAGCAACAAAGACCTGGAGCTCAGCCAAGCTGTGAGCAGCAAAGCATGCATCTATGGAGTCTGGGCTGCCGGAAAAACCCACACGTCTCAGGATGGTGAGCCAAAGGAGGCTGACCACTTCAGAGTTGGCAGGGGAAACACAACATAAAATTTTGCTAGAGATCATTACTTTGTATGGCAGACACTGGCTGCTGCTGGGAAACAACAGAAAACTGATCAATTTGCTGTGCAAAAATAATATAGTAGGTGGTTCATCTTAAGCAAAGCCACAAAAACAAAGAGGTCCCTCCAAAGTTGGAAATGATGGTAAATAAGTCATTGACTGGAAACAATACTCATGCATGATACTCTGAAATCAGATTCAAAATTAGTGTCTGAAAGTAACACATATTACAAATTAGCCTGCCTCTTGAAACAGAAAAATGGAATTTTAAATCTTCACAATTGGTGTCACCATTTTTATCATGTGATCAAAAATATTTAATTCTAACTTCAAGATTTTTATATGGCCTAATTATAAAATTCCATGGGAAAAGGCAAGAAATAAAGATAAAAGGCTTGTTCGTAATATGGAAAATAAAAGACCCTCTGTCACACTAATATTTTTTTAACATTACCCTCCATTCATTAAGGAATCATTTAATGTTTTAAGCATGAACAGATTTTAAAAATCTCTTTTCTTTTTTTGGGGAGATGTTTGTTGGACTTTTGTCTTGTTTATTGATGTGTGCGTATGTTCATTATGTCTCTTATAGAATATAATAGGATAAAGGAGGGAAAAAAACAGGAGATAGCCATCCAGGTTAGATTTGGCAAGATACAAACAGATATAACTGTAGGGAAGGAATCAATAAAAATAGAGATGGGGCTGGAAATGAAGCTCCATGGTAGAGCATTTGCCTAGCATGTAAAAGGCCTTAAAATTCAATTCAGAGCACCACAAAGATTAATAAAATTCAGGTGAGCTCAATGGGGCATGGCCATTGACAGGTATCATTTTTTAAGGAAGGACCCTAATGACCTAAAAGTAGATGCTGCCATAAATTTGATAATACAATTTAGACTTCTAAAGATCTATAGTCTCCTAAAGTTGCATATTTTCTAATCTAAGATGTCTTATACTATATATACTGTATATTCAAATTATATTACATATAATGTATATATTACATTTCAGAAACAATGATTACTACTGAAAGAAAGAAAGAGAGAGAAAGGGAAAGACATTGTATATAGAGAAGACATAAAATGATCTTATTGCTGAAATGTTAGACATTCAATAGCATCTGTGTTGGACCTTTTTGACCAATGCTCCTGCTTCAAGATTTGCAGTGAAGGAGGCCAAAACTCTAGCTGATAACAAGCAGTTTAACTGTTTAGCAGTTCTGTGAAGGTCTCTGGTGGACAAGTTGGCATCATAAAAATGCCCACTCCAGCACATTTCCTCCTTCTCAATTCTCATTTACTACTGAAAATTCATTGAATTTTCTTAGCAAGTAATCAGAAGACCATAGGGAAGAAAGAAGCTGTCTCAAAGGGAAAACCATAATCCAATTACTCCGTTCACTATGTATTTATATATATTTCACACCTGAAAGGTAGAGGTTTTGAGACTTTTGAAATGTGAGTCATAAAACATCTTTAATTCCTGCTTTTTGTATTCAAGCTTTCCATATTTTGTATTTTAACTTTCTATTTCTTAAACATATTTTTGTATCCTGTCTAATGTGGAAATAAGCATTTTTGTATGAGCTTTGCTATCTTATGGTATTAATTGAAATTATAACTGGAAAAATGTTTACCTAAGATGTAAATAGTCTTGATTCAGTAAGTTAAGAAAGAACAAAGTTTATTTTTTTATTGAGTGTTTTAAATTCACATGGAATTTCTGATAATTTTATGAACCATCCTTGATATTTCTTTTGTTTTCAATATTCAAGACATTAAATTTGCTTCTATACGCATCACATGTGTGACATATATTAGAAACCCAATGTTTACTTAAGATCATTTTATTCAACTTTTGAATTTGATTACTGTTAAGATAATAAACTTTTCTATCCATATAATCTAAAAATTAAGCTACAAATTATGTTGTAATTCTTGATCTATTTTGGGGCCAAATAAGCAGCCATACTACAATGTAAGAACAGTGATCAACATGAGAAAGAAAGAAAGAAAAATGGTTTGCTATTGCAAACTTTAATCCAATGCAATACAGTGCTATAAACAGAATATATGGCAGCAAAGCATAGAGTAAGCAGTTCACACAGTAATTATAACTAAAATAGCTCTGATAGGACTGATTTTGGGCTTTCCTCTTCCTACATATTCTCTATTGCTTATGATCAGCATCCTTATATATATTTTGGCATCAGTTAATTATGACAGTCTCATTTCATTATCATGCCATCCTTCTTGCACAGAGAGAACTGACTCAAAACTTTTGGTTGTTTCTTAAACACTGGCTTTGGGTTGCCAGTCACCAAGGGTACCTGGGTATTTAAGGAGCTGATGCAGCACTCCAAGACCTGAGTGGTCAGAACTATCTTCATTGGTCTCTGCTTGGAAAAGAACCTGAGCTTGGGAAGCTTGGGGGACCACCATAGGGAAAAGCAGAGAACACTACAGGTTCTCTGCAGGATCCGAAATTACAAAGGAAGTACAGGAACATACTCCAGAAACATCTGCACCACATTTATACACTCAAATGTGGAATATGAGAACTGGAGCTAGTTTGCCTCTGCATTCACATATCTGATCATCTACTCATGATAACGTGTATTTACTGTATTCTAAAGGAATTTTATCATAAAAGCAAATCTAGGTTCTCCTGCTTTTTCCACCATTGTGGAAAGAATCTATGCAATTGTAACATTTCTCTGATGGATTAATCCTGTACATCTGGGAAAACATGTTACAGTTTTAAGAAATTATTTTGTGTCACAGTGTCAATATACAAAAGTGGTTTAAAATGTGGGCTCTGAAGCGGAATGCCCAGGTGCTGAACTTGCTGTACTACCTTGAGCAAATTATTTTGCTTCTGTATACTTTAGCTTCCTCATCTGTAAAATAAACATGATGATTATTCAAACTTCATAGAACTATTATGGAAATAAACAAATTGACACATGTAAAGCACTTAAAAGATGAGTTTTATGTATCAAGGTATCAATAAAGGTTAGCTATTATTATCTCCGTCAATCTGGAGTTTTCTCTAGAGCTCATGGAAAGGTATTATGGAACAAAAATTATTTCACAAATCCAAGAAGAAAATAACATCATAAATGACCCTGAAAACCATCTGTGATTTGAGGGAAAAAAGAGTTACAATTGCTTCCCTCTGAAGTAATTAGTGATGGACTATTGATTAAATATGGACTATTACATGTATGAGAAAAATTGAGAATAAAGGTAACTGTACAATATCAACAAGAGTACAATCTATTATACAATCTTAATAAATACCCTGTTATAGTCTCATAAGGCCAATAAAGTCATCTCCGCGTGTCCTCAGCACCAGGTACCCATGAAGGTGAAAGAAAATGAGCAGAAAAGAGAATTCTGCACTAGAAACACCAATGGGAAAGTGAAACTATTGACTAATAAGGAAAGAAGCCTGCTATCCTAGGAGTCATCTGATCTCTTCTGGCTTACCCTCTTCAGCAGATTCATGTCCCTGTTCTGTAGACATAAAATTCACACTAAAAATTCTTGGATATTGCCTGGAATTCCTTTCTCTGAAGATAGCTATCTATATCTTTGTTGATGATACAATTAGATCTTTTAAGATGCACTGACATCTACTTTGAAACACCAGGAAGCTTCAGTGTATCTTAGCAAATGTGTAATGTGTGTTATTAAATGCTGGCAGGTTTACAAAGTGGAAGGGGTGCACCAGAGAATAGGAAGGCTTTGAGCCACTCTAAAAAAAAATTAGAAAGGAAGGAATACCATTCTGTGGGGCACAGAAATCAGAGAACGATGTACTAAAAATTCAATCCTTGTGAGCACACAGTGCTACCGCGGAAAGCTCTGTTGTTTCCAACCACACATACATAAACAATGAGGCTCAGCCATGTCTTGCAGAGCTAACCACATGTATTTCCAAGTAGAAAACAAACGGAGAGCACATACAACACAGAATGAACATATCCATTGAGAAAATCCGTCACCAGACATCCTTACCCATTACAATTACAGGCAAAGGTCCCTTGAACTTAAGTACCATAAATAAAATATTAATTGAACACTAACTGAACACATTGCATTATACAATGTGAAATAATAGTAGGAAAATATTTCCCTATTTTTTTAATATATGTAATTCAACTTCAAACTTTAGAAATACAAAAAAAAACTTTTGAGGGTAAAACAATCTACTGTCTGGACACTGTTTTTCAAAGTTCCCATAGAGCAGTCCTTGATGAGTAATAAATTCAATGTATCTTTAATAAGGGTTTTTAGGGAGAATAAAAAGGAAATGAAACTTTTAAATTTAGTCAGAAATGTTTCCACAATTCCTTCAAAGTAAATTAAAATGAAATAAGGGCAATTTATTAACTTGAAAGATATTTAACAATTCCAGTCTGTTTCTAAATTTTTAATTGTGCTTTTTCCTTCCTTTTTGGCACTATGTTCCAAACTAGATAGTAGAATGTCCCTTAAAAAATGTCTCATGCTCACATAAAATTGTATAGAATTTCCTCATGTTCCTCTTCCCCCTTTCCTGAGATACCAAAGCACCTGGGCTGTCATGCTTTAGTGAGAGCTGGAAACAATCATGAGTCCAACTGTAACTTGTACCCTGTGAAACTGGAAATAGAAGGGATCGGTAGGTATGCTTCAAGCTGCTACAGTGGTCTGGAGATTTATTAGTGTTTTCTACACTGTGTCAATATGAAGATAGAACTGTGAAGGCTTACTATGTTTTACTGCTTCTCTAGAACTTGGGAGAGTGGGGCAAGCGTGAGGAATTGAGGCTGGAGTAATCCATCCTTGAAGATGATGAAGGATGCAACGCATTCCAGGGAAGACAGCAGAGCCTGCCACTGCTAAATAAGCAACATGGATTGCACTCAGCAATCCTAAAGAATCTCTTTTGGAAGATTCCAACTTTGCTGTCAAATCAAAAAGTTCTTAATGATATGGATACATTTAATAAAACCATAGGATGATCACAAGTACAACAGTTAAATATTTCTAGTATGTGAATGTTTTACTCAGCACTCCTTGGCACATAGGAAATTTGGTCAATATTTAGGGGACAGATTATACATTTCCATGTGTTGTAAATTATACAATCCTTACTAGTGATTCTGACCTGACAGCATAGGTAAATTGGGAGATGGAAGAGGGGATAACTCCTCACAGTGTTGGCTTACCAGAATATTTTTCCCGCCTTCTTAAATAAAGATATTGGAGACATGGTAAAAGCCATTTGAGGTATAAAATCAGGAAAACTTCACTTTTCTTATTTTTAATAACAGTGGTGTTTTCTGTTGTTTTTGATTTTTGGTTTTGTACCCTAAATTAACTTTTTCTGGAAGGGAGATGAATTACAGCTTTTGTTTGTGTGTGTGTGTGTGTGTGTGTGTGTGTGTGTGTGGTGTTGGAAGGAAATTAAGTTCTAGGCCTTTGTACTAAAGTTCCTGGGACCATCAAACAACAAAAAAAGGAAATAAGAATTATTTATCTGATATAAATCGAGGATGTACATGTGCATTTAGTAGTAAAAGGTAAGATGTGCAAAAATGCCTACCTGGCTTCATTCTCCTTGAAAATAATTACTGAAGGGTTCCCCTTTTTAATATAAACTATATTAGTGAAATATAACTTCACATAGCTTTAAAAAGTTATAATTCACCATGGTTTAATACAATTAATGCATTAGTAAACTTGTGAGATTGATTATTTAAACATTTGCAAACTTAAAAATAATTATTTCAAAAGTTCATTCTGTTTAATTATAATGATTTTATTTTTTCCTTATAGAGTAAATCAACATCAAATATGCAATAAATCATTCAAGGCACCACAGTTAATACTATATACATTTAATTTAAATCATCTTTAATCTCAAATTTAAAATATATATAGTCAACCATGAATTTGTTCTTTACTTTATTGGCATCTAATGCAAGATAATGTATATTAAAATATAGAGATAAAACTTTTCCACTTTAGCATTATCTCATTTTTTAAAACATTTAACTATTATAATAAGGTATTTAGAAAACGTATGAACTTATAACAGATAAGGCCATAGTAAAATGATAAATTGTGTTGAACTTTTATTTTACTTGTGAGTTAATCTGAGAGCAATCTGGTGTGTTATACATGAATTCAAGTCATTTGTCAGTATTTGATGATTCTACACACATTTCTAAAATTTTTGAGCATGCCATTTTCCCTAAGTTCCATCTTGAACAGATGTGTAGAAATATATATATCTCCATACATGCACACATGTAAACCCACAAAATCAAAAGCAAATCAAGTAACTATACTTAATTGATGTCATAGGCTATATTTTACAAATTAAAAAATAAATATAGCCTGATGTCTCAGACTCCAGTGGTTTAAAGTACACATTTTATAGAGACATAGATCTACTTGCCATAGCCCAAATATTTATATCATAGGAAGGAAAGGATAAGCCATATTGATTTTCCTAGAGGGAAAAAGAAGTTTCCAACTTCATCAATTATAAAACATGAATTCAATGGAGGAATAAATTCTTAGTTTTCTTCAAGAAGAACAAACATTTAAAATTAAAATTGTATACATTCATGCTCTGTGTTGATTTTTCACAATTAGAAATTAGTCATTATAAAATATGTTGAGAGGCAAAACATTATATTCTACATCATCAGTGGCATTATTTTACTATGTACTAGCATCTGTGTGAAGTATTTTCTATTTACTTATTTAAAAAGCATCTTAGAGGGGCTGGAGCTGTGGCTAGGTGGTTATGGTGCTTGCCTGGTATGCGCAAATACACAGGTTCAAACCCCAGCACCCACGTACACAACTGTCAGAGCAATGAAAGCAATGTGAAAAACTCAATAAAAATTGATTCTCTTTCTCACATTCTCTCTCTCTCACACACACACAGTCCTTCTCTCTTTAAAAAAAACATTTTATATATATATAAAAACATCTTGGATACATTAAATTAATATATAGAACCTCTCTATGAAAATGGGAAAATCATCTCTATCTTTTCATATTTGAGCTCCTCAATTTTCTCTTTAAAGTGCAAGAACTGAAGTAACTATTTCTAATACACTGTGCACATTTATCTAAATGTGATATTGTAAAATAACGCGTAAAAATACAGAAAGGAAAATAGGAAAATTAAATATACTAAGAATTTCCTTTTATTTTTATGGTCTCATATCTTTCTGTTATTGAGTATGCTGCCAAAATCCAAAAACACTTATTCATGTAATATCCTCTTCAGTGGCAAGAGTAAAGGTTGTTTAGTGGAGCCTTACTCTACCTCCTTTTTTCCATAATCCTCTGCCTCTTCAAGCATTCAGCCCATACAACAATAGTGCCTAGGCACTGCTAAAATGGTTTTAGGACAATTTCTTTAGCCCTCTCTCAAAGGAGATGTTTGCCACTAACTCCTGTATGAATTTTCTGACAATAATCTGACAAATTGATAATTTTAAATCAATTTTATTAGTAGTAGCATTAGTTTGTTTCATAAAATTTTGGAATTGGAAAGATCTCAATTTGCAAGGCTCACACCTTGACAGAAGAGAAAACTTAGTTACAGAAAGAGGACTCCAGGTTATACCCTTCAGGTCCCATAGTCAACTGTATCAGTGATAGGAAAATCTAGTACCCAAACCCTGGTATCCACTAACATGTGAGTATTTACCAGATGGGTACTGATCCTTTTTTTTCTTTGTCTTTTTCTCTTTTTGATTCTTCATTCATTTTTTTTTTCATTCAATACATTTTGAGATTGAAAAGCATGTTTCAAGTGCAGTTAATTTCTATTTTGTTTGATTATAATGATGGAAATTTATTTACTGTTTACTGATGCCAAATTGCTTTTGAAAGACCTCATAAAAATCCAGTGAACTGAAAGTTGTTGTAAAGAAATCACATTAAATTTAGGAGATAAATAAACTGAAACACTATTAATCTCACTTTCATTATAACTTTTAAATTAACATTATTGAATATAGTTATATTATTTGCATGGTTGAAGTTTGTTAAGTTTGGTATAGGTGCATGTCTAAAAAATATTGAAAATAAAATATCTCCCCCACTTAATAGGGGAATCTTGCAATAGTTATTTGACATGTTAAGTATGAGATATGGATAAATAGAAAGAAATACTGACATACTGATTTTAATTATGCAATTTTAAACATCACCATTTGAAGAAATTTCTAACAAAGAAGAGGAAAGGAAGTAAAATTCAAATATGCAAGATGCATTTCAGGTCATTGGTTCTCAAATTACCATATAAAATCTGTCCATTCACCATCCTATATCAAAACCAAGTCTTAGGAATGTAAAGATATCAAAAGTTATATTAATGGTACATTTCTAACTGCAAAGAAATTTATACTAATTGTAACAACAATTCCCATGAATCTTATTATTCATCTCTAAAATTTTAATATAGTATCTAGCTAATTCTTTGATAATTAAGAATATTTAGCTTTCCATTGCACTTATCATCACTAAAGGAAAAATGTCATTTGCATTTATATCTGTATATGTTTGACTTTATGCATCCTACTTGTAATACATAGAAAAGACATATTTTTATTTCATAGAAGAAAAAACAAAGTGATTTTATTAAAAGTTTGACCTTCCAATATTATATCTAATTAACACTGCTTTGCTTTCTGTGCTAAAGTTTAAGTAAACTATTATCATATCTAGACCTCCATGAAATGTAAGACCATGTGGTCCACAAAAATCATCTTTTGTTGCCATAATTACAGATGTAGACTTGTAAATTCTATGTTAATATTAAAAGAAAAAAGTCTGTCTTCACCAATTGCAACTGTAGGCAAGTGCAGGTACACAGCACTTTATTAGTAAGAACTCCTTTAGTAAGCACACGTTAGAGGAATTAATCATTCATTCCCTGCAGACTGCTTATGTATTTCATCGGGCCATTATCTGATCTGAATAACAAGAACAATTGCATAATAAAACACATTACTGCTGACACTAGCAACTTTCTTCCTTCAACTTTAAAGTTGCAACTCCTTCTCTATAATATGGAAAGCTAGTGGCCAAAAAGCTGACAATTTATTCATTCCATCAAGGTTTGACTTTTCCCCCCTATAATTTTATAGACAATGATCAAACATCTGAGTAGGCTTTACTGGAAACAGCTTTAATTCAGGCTATTTTCCTTAGTACTATGACATAATTATAACAGGGACAAAATGTGTGTCAACTTAGATTTAATGTTAATTATAAATCCATCCTTGTAGAAATTCAAACATGAGAATGAATATTTCTTCCTGTCTTTCCTACAGTGGAAAATATACTATGTAGTAATATATATATATATATAATATCATGTTTGAACCATTCTTAAATTGGGCTACTTATGTGCAGTTTCCCCTTTATCTTTCAATAATTATTTTTTTCAAATATCAGAATTCTGTCAATTACAAATGAGTAGAGGTCACATGCTATAATCCAAATTTCATTAACCAAGGACTTCATTTTAAATTATTTAAATTCATTTTAAACCAATAAAAGAAATGGCAGCTGAGATATGTAATACCTCTTTAAAATTCAATTTGGTTAAAAAATAAAATAATATTCAATAAATGACATATCTTTCTAAAATGATTTCCATCTGTGATAACTTCATGTCAACAAATTCATCAACTGTCCCATTGTCCTATCTCATCACTCTAAAAACTTATGTGGCAAGATATTCAGAGCTTCCGATATTGAATAATTATAAATCTAAAAGGACTTTCCTTTTTAACCATTGTACATTAGTTTAAAAATTTTAAAGCAATGTTATAATTTATAAAAGCAATATCAAAACTGCTGCTTTTATATACTTAAAACAGGTAAAAATCTTTTCATTGTATCATTATCAGCAATCAAATAGGAGAAAGCCCATAGCTATCACTTGATAATAATCTGTTTTGTTATAAAAATTTCTCTATGAGGTAAGTAGTTGCAATTTTAAATCTGCTTTATAACTTTTGCATTGTTTTTCATTAGAAAAGCAAGTTTTACTCTGGGAAAAATTCAAAGTCAAAGATAAAACATAAACTTTTTCTAATCACTCCTCCACAATAGTCATTATAAGTGCTATTGTATCAAAGAACTTCGATTTGCTAAAAATCAGTTCTGTTTTATTTCAAGTGCAATACCTACTGTACCTACTGTATATGTAACAATGCAAGAAGAATTACATTCAGAATCCATTTGGCAGTGATAAAGAGAAAAAATGCTTAAATGTTATTGATTCTTTTCCTCTTGTGCAAAACAAACTGACTCAACTGTATTTTTCCTGACATAACATAAAGGTTTTATTTAGATATTACAAAATATTGGCAAATGTTAGACTACATCTCTCTCTCTCTCTCTCAAGATACTATTAACCCTTCCATAGAGAAAGGAAGAGTGTCCTGTTTTTTTTTTTACTGAAATGCTGCAGCCCACTGACATGGTGATGTTAGCCCCAAGAGGAATACTGCTTGCAAAAGTTTTTGATGCAGAGATATTCAGCCTTGGGAGACACCTTAAACCTGTCACTGGCTGCTGAACCCCTGTCACAGTTTATAACCTGCTATGTCAAAGTCAGAACCTCAGCTCCTGCCTTCTCCAAAGCGTTTTTTACATTCCCTCTCCAAATTCTCCAAATAGGCTAGTTCCAGGATTTCCTCCACATATTATCTGCTTATAGACACGCAGAAATCTCAACAGGATTTTCATCTAGTCTTTCAAACCATCTTCATTAACTTTCTCCCTTGCCCCACTCCTCTCACCCCCTTGGCCAGGGCTCTTAGAACTAAAGATAAAACAATCAACCAATGGAAATCAGAGGATAGAAGTTGAGGTGGATTAGGGTTGAAGGTGTCAAGAGAAGTGAGCCGGTAGGGTTTAGAATTCTCCAGCTATCTCCAGGTATCAGTCCTTACATCTTAGAATCGACCAACGATTTCACAAGCCAGGCTTCAAAAGCCCTTGAACAATAAGCGTTTAAAAATCCTAGTGAGCTGCCCATACAGAAGTCTTCAAGTCCTCTTCCACAAACAAACAAACAAACAAACAAACAAAAATGCTTAGCAAACCACTTCTCAAATAGGAACTACTGAAGTTATATAAGTCAAGTTCTCCCCTGGTAAAACGAACAAGCCTTCCACAGCAACGGGAGAAAGCACTCGGCACGGCATATGCTTCACTTTAGCGACAAGAAATAGAGAAGCACAGTTTACTTACTAAAGCAGCCTCTCCATTCCTCCTTGGAAACCCTGAGGAGTCTTCTCTTTTCTTCCCTGCCAGTCACATAGAGAATTGCCTTTCTATTCCACACAGGCCCAGGATAAACTGCAAAAAGGGACAGCACATGCACAGCAGCCCCTCAGGGTTGGGCTTGGTGGGGTGCTTCGGGTTCTGATTGTTTCAAAAGTGGGATCTTCTTTTCCGGAGGGAGGGGGCGCGGGAACCGGAGGAAAAGGGCGCTCCGAAAGCTCGCTTGGGTCCTGCAAATTATTCTGAAGGCAAAGTACCTGCACTCTCGCCGGCGAGGCAGGCTGTCAACGCCGCGCGCGAGGGGAGGAGGCTGAGAAGGAGGAGCGGGAGGGCTCGGCTGGGAGGGGAGCGCCGGTGGGGGCGGCCGGGGAGCCGCTCCCGAGAGCAGCCGCCGAGACGGCGAGGAGGAGGCGAGTCTGTCAGGGCGAGGCGCTGCCCCACGCGCTCGGGCCGCCGGGTGCTGGCGCGGCGGGGCGGGGAACACAGGCACTGAGCATCTCCCGGCCGCTCCCGCACTCGCTCGCGCTCGCTCTCAGCTGCACACACCCGCGTCTCCAGCTGCAGCCTCGGGGCCGCACGCACTCACCTGCATTTCCTTAACGAGCCACTTGATGGCTGCCAGCCGTGCGGGCCCTGCTCTGGATGAGCGGGCGCCTGGGCGGGGAGAGCGCGGCGTGGGATGCTCTCAGCGCCCGCCGGGGAGGCGGCGGCGGTGCGGGCGCAGTTGCCGGGGCGGGAGGGGGAATCGGCACCCACGGACCCGGAGATGCCCAGGCGCCGAACCCGCCGACCTCGCGACTGGGGGACCTTGGCGTGATTCCAGGGCTCTGGGTTAAATCCGCCCGCGCGGGGAGAGGACATGTCAGGCACAGGCTATTCCCGACCACTAAAGCCACAGAGCATCTGTACAGGTGTGGATCCTGATTGCGCTTCTCCAGCTGTTCGCGTGCTTTGGGTTGTTTTATGGTTTCTTTGGAGCGAGGCTGGTGGCCATGGAAAAGGGGTGGCGGATTTTAAAAGGTTAGGACAGATTCAATTTGCAATACAATCATACAGTAGTTGCTTGTAAAGACCCCACTTTAGCGAGCTTAGGGACAGAGAGCAGAGGTGGTTTGGCGCAGAGATGTGCTTCATCTCAGATATGGATGTCGTTTTTAGTTGGGGCTCTTGGCAGTTAGTTTGGCTGGGCTTGAGCGGTGGGGTGGGGGGCGGCTCTGCCAAGGTGCTTGGTTGTTGAGAAGGGAAAAACCTGCAAATGACTTACTAGAAAGCAGACTTAAAACCGAGGACAGGACAGGGACAGGTATCCGAGGGAGAAGCTTCATCTATCTCCACCAGTGGCTGGGAAGAAGGGTTCTACCGACTTGGGAATTAGCGGTATAACCTAAACCCTTGGAGCAAAGCTAGAAATGGGGACTGCAGCTGGAGAGAAGGGGTGCACAGGGTGGGGAAATGCAGCAGCTTTATTCCTTTACCATCACTTACGTCTGATCAGAGCATACAGCTATAGGTATTGCTTTGTCTCCTGCTACATAGGCAGCGATGTCACTTCATTGGTGCTTAAGAGGAAAAAAGAAAAGCCAAAATAATTATTCTTTTGGTAGAAATGCAAATAGATTCCAGATACACCCTAGTCAACGGTGTTGTTGGCAAGGTGGAAGAAAGGAAAAAGCTGTGAGCCAACTACTTTCCTTATATGTCCATGATCTAGTAGCAGAAATGTCACTTTCTACCAAAGACAAATAAAGCTTATTTAATATAGATGACATTTTCCCCTGGGTCCTTTCACCTTAGTCACTTCATGCCTGCTTCATTGCTTGCCAAATCCCTTGGCTCTTCAGAAGTGACCCTTCCTCGGAACCCATCCTCCACCAGGCTCCCAGCTCAACTTCCCTAAGCCACCAAGCTCATTCATCCAAGAAGATTCACATGCACATAATTTCACTTTACTGTTCTTGGAAATGATAGATATAAACCAGAAGGAAACATGCCATGTGCAATTGTGTGTACATGTGTGCATCTTTTTGTAATTATGCAAAAACACTTGTCCCTCTTATAGTATAGGATAACTAACTCATTCTCATCCTCTCTCCCCTTCCTCCCTCCTTCTGCCTCTCTGCACAAATACACACTACTCTCGCCTGTCTCAGTTCCTTCCTGTTAGTGTTCAATAATGGTTTTACATGAACTTTCTGTTAGACAGCCTACCAACAGGGAGTTGGAGCTGATTGGTAGGAGGGATGCTGGGGCTCAAGGATGCTGCTATGTTTCCTGTCATCACTCACTCATCACATACACTACTGTACTTAATGCCAAGTGGCAGCAGAAATGATTTCCTCTCTTGCTATCCATAATAACATATTTACCCTCCCCCTGGAAGTACATATAATTAATAAGAAAAGGAATAATGCATTTTAGAACCATGGGGAGTGTGGATGATGCTGATGCAGTTGCGTTAGTCACCTTTTCTCTTATTCCTGCAAAGACAATGTGACCACTTTTCCCTTTCTGCTGCTGCTTCTGGTGGGTTAAGCAAAGCTTTTGGCCCTTTTACTGTGTTCTCCTTTCCATCCTTCCCTTGACAATAGTTTGTGTATTTTAAATAAAGATTTCATTCTGCCAACCCGCAGGAAGCTTTTAACAAGATGCAGCTGAGCGTGTCGATATCTTATATCTTTTTACTGCTATATGGGGGTGTTCAGCAACTTGAAACTCATCTCTACTTCAGCTCAATGCTGGCATCTCACTGAGACAGTGTTCCCTGGGGCTGATTTACTCTTGCTTCTGCACAACTCTCCTTTGGTGCCCTCAGGAAGAACATGGGAGGTTGTAAGCACCTTCGGGCTGTACTCCTCCCCACTTAATAACACCACAAGTGTTCACTGTAATTAGCATATTGTAAAGATTTTACTATTGATTGCTATCCTGAGAATTGGATTGAGATATCTTTCCTAAGGGCAGATATGCCAATATTGAAGAGTTCAGATAATCTCCTTATCTAGTTATCTATCTGTACCTCTTGAAATATTAGGGGTTATTTCTCCTTCAATAAAAAGCACATTTACATGTCCTCTTTAAGTTAATGGTGAATATTTACATTAAAAAGTTAATAACCAGGGCTAGAGCAGTGGGTCTGCGGTTACAGTGCTTGCCTGGCATGCGGGAGTACATGGGTTTGAACCCAGCACCATGTACACAACAGTGTCTGGCAATGAAGATCATGCGAGAAACTAAATAAAAATTGCTTTTGTCTCTCTCTCTCTCTCTCTCTCTTGCTGTCCCTCTTTCTTTAAAAAAGTTAATAACCTCTATAAATTAATTTTCAGTGAACCATGTGTTTAAAATAGCTATAATAAGCGTGAAACAGAAATAAGCAAAATAGGAAAAGTGGAATAGAGCAAAAAAGCCTAGTCACAAATATGAGGCCCTTTTTGCATCCCCTTTATTTCACCACATTTCTTCATTTACCAAACTTTCATTTAGCTTTCTTATATTTAGCTTATAATTGATTTTAACAACCTGCTTCAGGTAGAAGAAATCTCCAAATTTACATTAATATTTTGGATTTTTGAGGAAAATGAGTACTTGTCTCAGCTTTCAAATGAGCTTTAATATTGTATCAATAACAATTCTAGGGCAATAATTTCCTGCTCTAATATATTCTTTAAATATTTTAATAGCATTGTGAGGAAGCTTCCTAATTATGCAGCACTCGAATTGCAGGATTAGAAGGGAAAAAAAAATTACACCTGGAAAGAGGAAAAAACCTGTTGCAAGAAACACAATGATTGAAGGAGGCTTTCCATGCCTATTCCATTTGTGGGTTGGATTATAAGTACAGTGGCCCCCTTGTCTATATGTTTGCCTCCTGTGACTTCAGTTAGCCATGATTAACCACAGAAAATGTCAATATTTGTCAGAGAGAAACAACATTCATATAACTTTTGTACTGAATGTTGTTGTAATTGTTCTATTTTATTATTGTTGTTGTTAAAACTCTTACTGTAACTAAATTGTAAATTATACTTAGGTACATATAGGAACAAAACATAGTACTTTATAGGGTTCAGTACCATCTGTGGTTTCAGGCAGCCATATGTCTTGGAATATATCCCCATGGGTAAGGGAAGACTGCTCTTGTAGTCTTAGTTTCCATCTGTGTGTGTGTGTGTGTATTTTGTGTCAGTCTGCAGAAGCAGTATACACTTAATTTGTTCTCCCTTATCTCCAGCTTTCCTCCTAAAATTGTGACAACTGGCAGAAAGTATTGCTGCTCCCTGGAGCGAAGAAACAATTTTACATTGATGACAGATTGGGAAATTCTCAATTTCCCAATTCTTGTGTGTCAATTCTCAGTGTGTCACTGGTCATACATAGGAAACAAAGACAATTATCTTTATTTGTCAATGAGAGCATAGTTCTAATTTTTAAAAAATGGGTCTAAATTTAACTAATTTGCTGTGGATGGGTTGTGACAAAGAAATTTGCTCAAGAGCCCTCACAACACAATGAAGAAAATGATTAACTATGTAATCATCCAATTTAAGGAGTCTTAATAAATGAGGTCATAGTCGTAATTAAGGTGGATTCAAGGCATAGATGTTATCCCATTGAAATTATCACATGCCTAATCCTCAGCTGCATGAAATCCAAATGCTTTGGAAATGTAGATTTTGACATAACTTGTGTTTATGTTCTCATTTATTGTGATGATTATGTTCCAACTCATCTTCCATTCCCATCCCCAGATCCATCATGTCCCTTCTCAAGTACCCAGGGACTAACTTTCAGAAGGAGTACCAATCTGGTTTCCCTCTGTCCTCTGATTTGTGATTGGGTTTGTCAATGAAATGGCAGAAGAGGACAGAGAGGAAAGGTGTCCCATTACCTGTGTAATTTGGCACTATGGCTCTTTTTGGCAGTGGCTGCATTTCTTTAGGAATACTGTCTTTTCTTGCCACTCATTTCCATACCTCAAGATTACATTTATCTCCAGTAACTCCCTTTGATCCCTTGCTCTTTCAGCCTTTCACTGTGGCTAGAATTAGAATACTTAGAATCCCTCTCATTTGTACCCTTCACCCAACTGCTCTTCCCTTATCTAAATTTTCTTTAGATTCATTACTGATTATGCCTTCTGTTTCCTCAGGACACTTTGATTGATGTCTTTATGTTGTTTTTGAATTCAAAGTATTCAAAATAAAAATAAATAGTTATCTAAAGTTCAAAAAATAAATTTTCTGTTGTATATAGAAGTGTAAAATCATTCATATCATCCCAATTGACAATAAATGTAATACACTAAAAGAAATCATCTCATGGTACAACCGTGATGGTTAATTTTATATGTCAATTTAAGTGGACCAAAAGAGATTCCCAGATGCCGTGTCTATATGTGTCTATACTTCTGTTATTTGATTGTATAATAATGATGCATATTTTGAAAGCTTGTATTTATTATTTGATGAAGCATACCATGGTCTGTAAAGCACTATCATTTCCATCTATATTACAAAGAAAACTCTTTTACTCTATTCTTTCTATTAAAAAAACACTAATGAGGAGGTTGCTTATGGCTAGGCAGAAATATGATTTGGGAATGATTACTAGTGGATACAGCAATAACTTTTGGGGTTATTAAAACATTCTAAAATTGGATAATGGTAATGGTTACATGACTATAAATATATGGAAATCCACTAAACCTTATATTTTAAGCAAGCAAATTTTATGGTATGCAAATTATTTCTCAATAAATAAAGCTGCTAAAATTGTAAAAAACAAACAAAACAAAAAGCCACTAATGAGAAAGTGATTCCGAGCAACTTTGAATTTTCATTGACAAATTAGATATAGGAATGATAGCAACCAGGTGTACACACATATATACAGTCCAAGTATTTTTCTAAGTCCAGTACTATTAACAATATGATTAATATGATTGCTCACAAAGTAACCATATTAACCTAAGTCTGAGGTTCTAAGGGCTCAGGGTATATCTCAGTGGTAGAGCACTTGCCTAGAATACAGGTTGGATTCCCAACCCTGAAAATAATGATAATAAATTAATTAGTTTTAGATCTGAGAAACAGGTCCAGCAAAGTAAGAATGTTTAACTCATATAGAAGTTATGAAGTAGTTAAACATTAAAACAGAGACTTGTGCCCAGGCGTTCAACCTTCTGAGTTTTGATCTTAGCTAGTATTCTGTGTCATAGAATAATTTTCTCAACTGTGTGAGTCTTTTCTATCTTAGGCTCAGGGGCATTTGAAACATTTAAATGAAACTAAGAAATTTCTTTGAATGAAGAATACAGCCACAAAAAAATTGAAGTGTCTTCTATGAGAACTAATTTTCTACTTAAAGTGGGTATTTTAATTTGCATTTGTATTTGAATCATTTTCTACATTATTTATTTTCATATGACAAATTATTTTATGTTTCACATAATAAACACGGTTCAAGATCATATTGTAAAGAATGCATTTATGATTTTAGCTAAATATTTTTAATCTGTTCTATTTCCACCATTTATTGTATTTCTAATTTTCCCTTTTGTGCCATTGTTTCATGTACTCACATTCATTTATTTCCCAACTTTACCTAAAAAACAGGAGAACAAAAGTAATAAAGCAGCATTACCTCTCTTTTATAATACGGGGTCAGCTTTTCCAGAACCTTTATAAGATTTCCTCCTGTTTTAGTGAAGGATAATAATATATTTTGCAGATACTCATTCTTGACCTTTTGCTCATGTGCCATGATACTGTGGCAGAAAAAATATTATAGTAGTATTTATTTTATCAAAATTTTATGTATATTTTAAAAATCAAAAATTACAAAATTTTTGAATATATGCAAAATGAAGAAATATGACAAGTCTAACGTTATACATTTTAGCTTTCTATATGTTATAAGTGATAATCCAATTAGACCCTTATTTTCTCTTTGTGGAAAGATATCTAAGGTAAATCAAGAATAACCAGTGCAGACAGTTTTTAAATTGATGTTTTTTCCGTGTAATTATCAATGTCATAACACAAGAAATGATTTAGTCCAGGACCTTGACCTTCATCCCTTTTTTACAGATGGAGCTACTAAACCCAGTGTGTATGAAATGTTCATTTTTATATGGCTAATGAGTTATAACCATATCTGCTATATCCACATACGTTTTTTTCCACATTATAATTTAAAGAATAATATTAATTTTGAAGTATAAATATAATGCGTTCTTAAATGTATACATGTGTGTGCATTTTTTGAATTCAGGATTTTTTATTTAAAATATAATGTGTATGTGTTTCTAAGCATTCTGCATTCTGCACTCTATTTTATGGAAAGAAAGGCTTATTATAAAAAATTTTTAATCAAATTTGAAATGAGACATTGAAAAAGTTCTGCTGTACTCACAAGGGGGAAGTGTCCAGAAAAATATCACAAAGGAAGTCTTCTAGAAAACTGACAGATTATGTGCCTAGGAAGGAGTCACATTTACAGGTACCTTGTGCTATCCCTACCATTAATTCAAATTGTAATTTTCTCCTCCAGTCCTACCCTGTCCTCCAAGGCATTTGCGCCTGTTTATCAGGCTTTTATTTTGCAGAAACTGGTACCAGGCACTAGAGATGTAGGGAAAAAGCTGAATGGGAATGAAGAGGCTCATACCAGGGATTTGGGGAAATAGAGAGTGGAAATATAAGATTTAAGGCAGTTATAAAATAATAATCTCCCAAGCAACTACAAGCGATTAAAAAGTTGGAAAAAAGAGAAAATACATTGTTTTGTAGAAGTATCACTGAGGGATATGAGTCAGGGCCTCTTAATAATTCTTTTGAAGAGCTCACTATTAGAGACTGGATTGCAGTTTTGTTACTTTCTGTGTTTTTATTTCTTTGTATATTCCAAAAGTCTTATAGCATACCATAAGGAGGCTGGAATTTTGGAGATTTTATGCCCACAAGCGGACAGAAATATAGCACACTCGCCTAGCAGGCACCTGATCCAAGGTTTGCTCCCAACACTGCAAATAACTAAAAGGTAAATTTAAAAAATTAGATCTAAGAAAACTGAAATTCAGAAACTATATGTTATGCAGTTTATAAATTGATTTTAAAATTTTAAGTCATTCTTAAAAGGACACAATTTTATATTGATGGCATAAATATAGTTCATATGTATTAAATATATTTACCTACATAAATATCATTTTTTCCAAATGACATTTTATATAAATGTATATTTTCTTAATAAGAAACATTTCACTTAAATTGAAATTAAATGATACTTATTAAAATTTTTAGTGAGAGCTCTAAAACTACTCCTCAGAAGAAATTGCACTTGAATATTAAGAAAATATCAAATACATATAATAAAATGTACATTTAAATTTTCTTAGGTATAAACATCTATATGCATGTTTTCCTCATTTCTGTCCTAAAATGAAAGTATAAAACTGATAAAGTTAAATGTTTTTTGAGGGATCAATCAGTTCTTTAGAAATTTTTATTTCCAAAGATTCTACCCTCAACCTCTGTTTATTTTTAGTTTTTTATTTGTTTATTTACTTATTCATTTATTCATACCAGGGCTTTAAGCCCAGGAGCACTTAACCACTGAGATTCATCTCCACCCTGTTTTTTTTTTGTTTTTTTTTTTTTAAGTTTTGAGACAGTGCCTCACTACTTTGCTTAAAGCCTTGCTAAACTGCTGAGGCTGGCTTTGAACTTGTGATTCTCCTGCTTAAGCCTCCAGAGCCCCTGGGATTATAGGTATGCGCCACCACTCCCAGCCCAACCTGTTTTATGAGTCCTATATATACCCAATGATACACAAAAATCTAGGCTGTACTCACCCACACGAGGGAGATCACTCATATTATCTGTCTTATGTTGCATTTCCACTATGACATACAGAGAGGATCAAAAGCAGTATCCATGATATGGTTTGAACATGACCTATGTCTTTTGATGTAATGGGAAGGAGGGTTCAAAACTTCAGTGGATTTAATCAAATGCATAATGTGAGAACCTAATTTATATAAAGTAGATGATGCATGTTTATGGGATAGAGGAGACTGAAATGATTAAAGCCTGCAAACAATTTGACATACAAAATTTAATCAAATTCATCAGGTAACATTGCAACTAACATCTTAATGCAGGCTATTCAAAGAAATCAAGATGCTAGCAAGATATCTGAATACTCACACTTCCAAAAAGGAAAAAATCCTACATGAAATTAAATATAAATATTAAAGATTAATATTTATAAAATATTAAATGGGAAAACCCTTCAAAGTTCCTGAAAATTGTAAGGTTACTATCAATCCCCAGAAATGAGAGAACTTCATACCTATCAAGCATGTTGATAGCACTATAGTAAAAAATAATAAATATATATGTGTATATATATATATGTATGACTAATTTAATTTTTCATTCTTGAAAATACAGAACAGCATCAAGGAAAATTTGTAGTTAATACTGTGGAAGAAACTCAGCAAAGTCATCAGATTTTTAGGAGTAGGAATAGGCAAAGATGTTGGAAAGTGCCATGAAGTAGCACTGGGGGAAGCTAGCAAGACATAGGGTTTCCTCTGCTTGCTGTAGGTGGCAGTAAAATTTAGCAGGTAAGAAAAGCAAAGAAAGTTTGTGGGCCCAGATATCAAAGGCCTCTTTTGATAGGAGAGAACAAGATTCTACAAAATAGTAGGTGGAATGCAGAGGAAAGTGTTGCCTTAAACGGTGCTCAATAATAAACAGGAAATACAAACAAATTTAGAGACACTGGTATTATGTTTTACAATATTAAGTATATATAGAACTTTTTAAAAAATAATAAAAATAGAAATATGAAAGCAGATGATTATAGTATAAAGTTGAAGTTAGCTTTCTCAGCAGAAAGGACACATAGAAGACATATAAGTATAAATTAGAATTATAAAAAGCTAAAAAACAGTAAATAATAGAAATCATATCAGAAATAGAAACCAAAATGCATTGGAAATAGCTGAGCTTGTACTCAAACTCAAAAAATCGAATTTTTTACACCAAGTTGTGATTAGGATATATTTTATCGAAACTATTTAAAGACAGGGGCTGGAGCAGTGGCTCAGCAGTTACAGAGCTTGCATGGCATGCGGGTTTGTACCCCAGCACCACTTACATAAGGAACTGTTGGAGAAACACAAGCCACATGAAAAAATTAAATAAAATTAATTCTCTCTTTCTCTCTTTCTCGTACTCTCCCTCTCTCTCTTTGTAAAAAAGGACATATATTTAAAGATAGAAAGATGTTCCTATAATCATGTTAATTAAAATTCAGCAGAATATGTATCTACTTATCTAAATATGCAAACAAAAGATAATATGCACTTGCAATATCTAGAGCTATTTTAAACTTTTATTGCATCTATATTTTCTAAAAAAATACTTTGATTATCAGAAATATATTTTAAAAATACATGGCTAATCTTAAAATTTCTTTGAAATATATTCTTGGAGTTGGTGTTTTTATTTTGAAATGTACATATTGCTTCTAGCAAAATGTACATAGAATTTATAAAAGATTAAAGAAATTACTATATGCAAAATTTTACCTTACTCTAAGTGGACTTGTATAGTATCTTCCTATTTTTCATCTTGCTTTATATGTGTATGTTAAATATTAAAAGATGATAAAAATTAATATTTTATTTGAAAGGTTTTACCAAATTTTTGAAGATAATCTTTGTATATTTTCTAAATATCTGCAGATTTTTCTGCTGCAGTAAAATTTGTAAAGATTCATATTGTTCATTACGTCTTTCTTAAGAAAAATAGTTTCCATTCCTAAAAGAAACAAACAAAAATAAAAACCTGAAGAATGCCAGAAATAAAATAACTCAAGAAAGTTCAAATATGCGTTCTTTGAATGTTTCCCACAAGAAAATTGTTTTTCTAACTTCAGTAAAATGATTTGGAATTGTACTTCAATAATAATCTTTTTAAAAAAAAGATAATTATTTCAAAGTGAATGACCCTCTAAAATTGTTGGTTTTAACAGTTCAAATTCAAAATAAGATCTTCAGGTGTAAGAGAAATCTACTGTACTATTTTATTCCATTTTCCACTTAAAATGGAAATCACTTAAGAAATACTATGCTGTAATAGAGACTATTTGGGGTTCTTTTTCCCTTTTGAAGTGTTCAGTAGACACATGTCCTCTATCTGAGATAAGGTCTTCCTGATAGTGGAGGATTCCCAAGATAAGAAACTGACTTTTCCTATTAGCCAGCTTCCTAAGTGGTTTTAGTGGTTTGATTACTTGTGTAGGAAGAACAAGAGAGAAACACCAGCCTGTATCGTATAGACCACCAAAGTGCCATCAGACTCAAGTGGCTTTCAGTCGCCATTAACCTCAGCTCTCTAAAATACAGGTTTACACATTTTATTTGAGAGATTTTTACTTTTTAATATTACATCCATTTATTTAAATGTCTACATACAAAAATATATAAAAATAAATACACAATGACTCTCAGATTCTGAGACTGAATATTGTCCACAGATATTTACTGTATACATTATCTATCATCTGGCAAATCTAAGTTTCTGGTGACCATTTTTTAGGTGATTCAGCAAAAGCTAATTCATATTCCAGGACTGAATTATAAGTACTAAATTTAGTAAGAGAGATTTATTTTCCTTAAAATCTGTCCTGGAAGCATTGAATGTGAAGGTTACATGTGTAAATTCAAATCTACACATGTGCCTAGGTTCAAATCCCTGATGTCTTACTTACTAGATTTTTAACTTGGAGTAAATATTTCATTTTCTCTAAGTGTATGTTTCCTAAAGTTTCCTGCCTTATAAATTTTATTTTCTATAAAATTGGGGTAATTATAAATTTTCTTCAGTTTCCTTTCCTATCAAATGTGAATAATAGGGGCTTGAGCGGTGGCTCAGCAGTTATGGCACTTGCCTGGCATGCACGAGTACACAGGTTCGAACCCCAGCACGCACGTACACAACTAAGTGTCAGAGCAAGGGAAACCATGTGAAAAACTCAATAAAAAAATGATTTTCTCTGTCTCTCTCTCTTAGTGTCCTTCTCTCTTAAAAAAATGTGAATAATACTGTTATCTGTCTCACAGGATTGTTGTGGGGAATATGATATGTAAAGTCTGAGTACATGATGAGCAATCTATGACAGTTAACTCTTGCTATTATAAAACAGAAGGACTGTGTTGCTCAGTTTCCCTTGCTGGACCTTTTATTGGCATTCTGGTGTAAGCGTTCAAAGTAGTTAAATGTGAGGTAACTGTGAAAATAATAAACCTGCTTTGGAATTACTGATCGCTGATATTTCTCATGCAGCACTTGATCTGTACCATGTATTACCTGGCCTCCTTTGACTGTGACAAAAGGCCAAGCTGAGCTGTGGGAAAGCAGAACATTCTCTAACTTGCTATGTTCCATCTTCCAAGGATTTTATTGAAGAGATCCAGAAATACATCTTCATATTCTGAAGATATATTTTGGAACATTGAAGTCATATAAGTTTGAAGTAGTCAAACTTATTAAGCTGCACATTAATGGAAGGAATTGACCACAAAGAGGAAGCCTAAAGAGTTTGGAAGATCAGGTGAGAAAAGGAACCCTGCAGTTGTTCATTTAGGTTTCAGCACTTGAGTCTCCTTCTCTTCCTCTGTTAAAGCTTGCAATAAGACTGAAATGTGTTTTCTCTAATTTAAATAAAGCTAAGATATGCTGACCTAATGAACTTGACCATGGATGAATGATTTCTACATCTTTCAAGGAAATGATTCCTACCCCAAAGAAGTGATTTTACTGTATCATTCAATGAAAAGTGAATTGTGTGATAAGTATAAACAAACGGTGGGGGATGACAGGGGTGAGTCGATTCGCAGAAAAGCCAAGTATTTCTGTGCTGAAAATGAACTTTGGAAGAAGTTATATTTGTCTATCAGTGCTGGATATACAGAAAGAAGCCCATCAAAAATAGACACTGTAAAACAATAAAAGAAAATTTTTCAAAAAAAATATGCGTGTGCCTCTGTGTGTGAGGAGTGTGTGTGTGTGTGTGTGTGTGTGTGTGTGTATTTAGAAAGGGCAATCCAAAACAGGTAAATTCCTACAAGAGTATATTTAATGAGAAGGTGACCAGATTTGAGTTTATTGAGATATTTGGAAGAAAAGGAGCCTAGATTGAAGAGATGATGAGGAGGAGGAGGATGCTTAAATATTAATGGGAAGGAGTGATATTATAGTTAGGCTTCAAGAGTAGCAAAAATAGCTCACAGAGTTATCTTTAAAAGGTTTGAGGTAGAATTCTAATTCTGCCTTGGACAAATTACTCACCTCCCTACTTTGAGACTTCTCACCCTAAAATTGAAATAGCAGTATTTGTCATACAGGGTTTTCATGAAGATTAAGAATAAGGACTTTGTCCTCAAGCAGACCTGGAACCCCATTCTGTTTCATCATAAAGGCTTAAGAAATATTTTTTTCCTATTCTAGCAATTTTTATTATTGCAACTTCTAAATCAATAGGATTATTCATGAAAAGAGGAATGGAAGATTAGTTTAAACCAGTACAGTTTAAACTGTAAGATTTTTTATTGGAATTATTATTACTTTTTTGTAATTTTATTCCTTGTTAAATTCTTAATAGTTTAACCACAGGCAGCTTGATTTTCTTAATTTCTTATGAGATATTGAGGAACAGCAAAACTCTAAAATTATTATTTGTTCATGTTTTATAATAATATGTCTCTCAATTCTCAAAGCTCTTCAAGCATAATTCCTTTCTTTGCTTTTGTGACGGAAGAGTTGTTATATTCATGAAGTTATAATAGGGACTCTTTGTTTCAAAAATAAAATTTTAAATCCTTAAGTAGTTGTTAAATTCACTTGTGAGAAATTTTACCATTTTTAAAATTTTATTCAGAAATTTATTTGTTGAACAATCAATCTTCTAATGAAAAAATATATATATAAATTCTGAAAATTAGATTTACCCCCAAGAGACCCCTAATACCTATCGTTATCCCTCCCTCCCCCTAACCAACACATGTCTACATATGCCTTAGGTTGTATGACATTACACTGTATCTGGATTTATAACATGAAAATAGACCTCCTATCTCAATGGCCAGGGTCTAGCTCCAGCCTTCACGGATGAGTAAAGACATTCAACCCATGGTTCTCTGGATTATGCTGATTTCACTCACCAT